>JAECUM010006697.1:0-14137 GCA_016617855.1 Megalonaias nervosa | reverse complement strand
TATTATTAAAGGCATTTCTTTTCTGATACAGAAGAACCTTGACAGCAACAACCACAATTGATACAAATATAGTTGACCCAACTGCACATCCAATAATTAATCTGTCCATGCCATTATTGATCTTGTACTGTAGTTTACTTTCTTTAATAAAGATGAAGTTGGTGACATTTTCTGAAATGATAAGTAGCTAAACGCTTCATAATACAGTAGAACCTGTTTTGAAAGAGCACCCCTTCTGCCAGATAATAATAGTCTCTCAAGATAGGTGGTCTCTCATTACAGGTCATAACACTATATATTGAATAAATCCATGCATTGAGAATTTGGTCTCCCAAGACAGGTGGTCTCTCGCAGAAGTGGTCTTTCAAGACAGGTTTTACTGTATCTGAGAAGGTGTAGCTTTATATTCAAAATGTGCTGCTATATGGAAGGTCATTATATGAATGATCCATACAAGCACAGGCAAGATAAACTTCCCAAATTACTTAACACACACACACACACACTTATATATATATGTGTATATATATATATATATATATATATATATATATATATATATATATATATACACACACAATTGTATAAATATATATTATCATGAAGAAAAAATAAGCATTGTAAATGAGTACGTTTTACCATCTAATAATTGTCACCATCTATGTACACATAGCAACTGGTGAATGACAAAAATAATGTTTATGTGAAACCATATTGTTTAATAACTCGGTTTCTACCTGAAAAACACTAATTTAACTTGGATGATAAATCGTACAGACTGCAGACAGTATAGTTATTTCACGTTCAATTCATTTCCTGAAGTCTCAAGAGGTGTCTATGGAAATGTGCACGGCAAGACATTGAGTTATGAGCATGGTTAATATTGTTATTGTATTATTTGTAGTTTTATTATTTTTAAAGAGCCAAATTTTTTTGTTCTTACTGGCATTTTTTTCTGCCATTTTCACAACAGTCAGAATTCAGAATGAACATGAGAGATTCAGTTCAAGCTGTATTAAATTAGGCAACACACATGAGTAAGCAGACAGCTGAAAGACATTTCTAAGAGAAATAGTCCATAAATAAAATATTTCTTTTCATGCTTTAAAGGCATTAAACTAGCAACTTGGGATTCTAAAGTACCCATTACAAATGTCATGTGATTATCGTACCTTTGTTGCCTGCCATCTCTGTTAGGCCTCTATTATTTACTGATCATGAATGACTTGTGATTATCATGTCTTTCTTACTGGGTGCCTTTTATTATTATGCCTTTGTTATTTAAACAACCGCCATTGTTTGCCAAGCTTCAGCACTTTAGGTGATGAAAACATTAATACTGATCTTCTTTGCTCAGTCAGACCGCATAATGCAAACACTCTTGCAGCTTTGACTTTCTTACCAGACCATCCTTCCAGATGAGCTTTTTACTATCTAAACAAATATTTGTATTTCTTTTACTATCTAAATAAATATTTGTATTTCCTATAATATTCTTACAAATGATGTTCAGTGGCAATTATATGTTTGCCAGTACATTTTTAGCTGTATTTAATTTAATTCTTTTAGAAATATCTTGCAGACTCAAACAAAACTGCACTCCTTGATGTGCCAGTTATGAAAACATGACTTAGGCTATGCATATGCTCCCAGAGAGCAAAAAGTCCACTGTGTCGCTCGACACTTCAAAACTTAGATCAGACCTGAATAAAAGTAGGCAATAACCTCAGATTGTGACACACAGGGAGCATATGATACACATAAGCTTCTGGCTAAAATGAGTTTGCTTCTTTTCCTTAGGTCTTGTCTCAAGTACCAATTGATTTATCAAGCGTTTTATAACAGGAATGATATCATCTGATTTGACTTTTCATCAGATACGTACCAATAAAACTACTTCTTTTCTTGAAGTAAAATCCCCAAAATATAATCAGTTTTCAGGTTATGTGTTTATATTTTCAATATATTGCATATAGGAAACCATAGTATTGAAAAAAGAATCAATGCAAACAATTATTTCTGAGGCCTTAAACAAAGCCACGATTAATAAAGTCTGCATGTAGAGGAACATGTGAAGTTAAAAATGAGTCACAACCTATCTACATTGAAAACAAATTTACAGGTATACCATGAAAACTGATGCTTTTCACCTCTTAATCTCTGATGCTGATTTTCAATGTTACCCTACACTATATATATGTGTGTGTGTGTGTGTGTGTGTGTGTGTGTGTGTGTGTTTCCTGCTTGACTTTTGTTCATTACTGAAGATGTTATAAAATGAAAATTTAAGAGCTAATTACAGTACTATGAACTGAATCCACAATAATCCTGAATAAGTTCTCTTTAAGTCCAAGAGAATGAAAAGTTCCATATATATTTCACATCCACGAATACACTGCTCCACCAACAGTCCTGACTTGTCAAAATGGCATCGTCCAGAACTCCTGTGAATAGTTCACAATTGTTCCAAAATAATATTTTAGCTCAATGAACACCCTCTATTTCCATTGAATAATCCAAACAAATGTTTTTCATCTCAAATAATATCTAAATGCAATATTAAATAGGTCTGCAGAATTAATGTTACAGCAAGAACATAAGAAATAAGAATGAGAACACCGCCCAGTCCAAGAAACTTATATACAAGCGAAAAGGCTTCAACTCGCATATTATCACTACTCCAACATGACAAATCACAAATATCCAACATCGTAAAAGAACTCGGGTGATTAAGCGCATCCAATGGGAATTAACTTAATTCTCTAAGATATCACCTGACCGATCTGTTCATTGGGAAAAAGCCCAAAATTTGTAAACATATGTACCATCAGATATATTATTAGTAACTGTCAACATGTATGTAAGCATCTATTTATAGATCATGTCACATTTTAGTTCTTTAATATGTTAAAATAGAACCTAGGCATATACAAAATTTCAACTAAGGACAATCACTAGAATTGTCATCCATTAAGTTACAAAAATTATAGTGTTACGTATGTTTAAATTTCCATTATTTGTTAGTTATTTTTATATTTTATTTCATTATATGCTATTGTAATGTAACATTGTATGTTGGATTGACCTTGTCCAAAATCGAGTTCATTTTCTACTTGACCTGAATTATTGTTTTTTTTTTATTCTGTAAACAGCTAACACAAAGCTAAAATATTCCTTTACGTATTTGGGTTTAATATTATTATCATTATTAATAGATGTAAACATGTTTATTTGGGTCTGGGTCTTGGTTATTGGGATTCTCCTGGCATAGCTGACATAGTCCAGGCTATATGTTATAATTTTAGCAACAGACTCTTTAATTATAACTCATTTTATTTTGTAAACATTAAGAATTTTCTAGAAGGTTATTTTCCATTAGGTAATAATTTTTTTAATAGAAAATGCTAATTGTGACCTGAGGTCAGGTAGAGGACTATAAAATCTTTTATTCTGGAAAATTATTCTTTTGTGCTTTAAGATCTAGCAGTATCATCGTATTATGTTGTTGTCTAGTAATTCATTTGGGCTGGAATTTATTTCTTCAAATTATTCAATACTAGTGAGTTGTCTCTGGAAATACAAGAGTGCTCATAAAAAATAAGATTCTTGGACAGAGAAATTCTCTGAGATTTATGGTGAATTCAAATGTGGACTTTGTGTTGCAACAAAAGTCCCTTGACATATCAACATGTTATGTGCCATCACCGACACATCAACTTTCAGCCTTTGATTTAATTTGGATTTCTACTAAAGTTTCCTCAGAACTTTTATTATTAGGACTTGTGTCTGTAATTCTAGGATTATTTTGGAATTTAATTAGCAAAACGGTAAATCATTTTTTTCTCATTTTCACTTTATATTCTAGTGAAATAAATTATTTGTTGAATTTTACAAAGCTTGTTGCTTTTCACTATTGTATGTTACTTATTTTAAGTGCATAGACTCATAACAATAGATATACATAACAGTAAGTTATAAATACGTTGTTTACTTTGGTATGAGTTAAGATCCAGCCTTTATTATGACTTTAGAGGATTCTAGAAACTAACTTATTTACCATTTCGGGTAATGTTCCATTAAGATGATATAGCTTGACAGAAAATGTTAATTGTGGTGTAGGTCAAGTATGAGTGAATATAATTTTTTGGACATTCTATAAAACCACATTGCATGCCCATATAAGCTACTGCTTTTACACCAATGCAGTGGCAAATACAAGGTACAAAGAGGCATATACAAATATGAACACAGACACGGGATGAAGATGAGATGCAGAAAAGTTCGTGACTTAGATATCTTGATTAACTGATTAAAATGCAAAGATAATACACCATGATTTGTATGAATGTTCCAGGACAGATCTGATTGCCATGCCACCCAAATGATGATGATACGATAATCCCAGTGAAGAATAACATCCTGTGCCAACCAATAGCACAACTGCTCCTATCAAATTCAAAATCAAGGGACAGGCCAAAAACTAAATCATTCAGAATAAAAGCTTAGTGTACCACAAGTGAAAGTGATTGAAAATGACAATAGGATTCAATACTCTATTGTTTTTGTGTTCACTCACTATTTAAGATTTGGGAAGTTTTTTTATATAAAGGATTACTCATCCCTAATCTTAAAATCTGTCTACAGAAATCAGTCTTTTTAGTGTTCAGAGGATTTGTTCATTCAGATTATTAATTGGAGTTACGAAGTGCTCATTGATCTTTCTTGGACTGAAACATTATTCTTGAATTATTGTGAATTCATTCAAGGACATTTGGGTTATATCATTGTAATACCTCAAGACTCTTTGCACATTAAAACTATTCCAGGCTATTGGATCACCAGATCATTCAAATTTGGAATTCATTCTCAACACCACTGTAATTCATTTGGAATACTCTATACTTTTGGACTTGTGCTAGAACATTTAGGACTACTTGGGATTTAATTCACAATGCCGTAGTTCCTTTAAATTTTCATTTTGTATTCTTGGTAAATAAATCATTTATTGAATTTTACAAAACTTGTTTTTGGCTCTTTTCTGTTGCCTAGTTTAAGACAATAGTGTTGTAATAAGTTGTAAATCAACATCAAATAACATAACCCTACCTACTGTGATAGTCACCTTTTCAGATTTTATGCTTGTTTCCAATGCACTCTTGCCTCAAAGTTTCTGGAATAGTTCACATTTTTAGGTAATGAAACACTGATTGATCTGTTCACAGCCTGACATTTCTATGTGTTTGTGTTCAGTCAGTCTTTCTACAACATCACAGGAGAGTTTCATTTTCAGAACTTCTAGCAGGATATTCTTATCATTTTCTGTCATGTTAAGATGAGTCACTTGATGAGGGCCCAGGTATGCTGATTGCATCCACCAGCTGTTAGTACTTCCTCCCCGACAGACCTTTGAATAATGCTGGCATTTTGAGCAGTCCCCTGAATAACAGTGCAGAGTGGCATCCAGTACATGGGGAAGTTGACATTTAATTTTTGTAACATCACCACTATTGTCCTCCATCAGTTGCTTGAAGATCAAACTGCAGCGTGCTTTAATGTCTTGGCTGAAAAGTTTCTGTTTGAGTCTTTTTCCTTCTCTTGTTCTTATTCCTGGAAACATGTTTTCACTAAATATTGCAGAATTACACCATTTGAACTGTAAATGACCCAAATGGACAGAGTCCGACAGTCTTTCTACTTTCCACATTGGATGCAGAATATTGTAAGCATCTTGGAGCTGCCAGCAGCAGCCTATGCATCTCCATCTGTTGTTGCATGTCTAATGAGAATCTCTTGCACCACAAACTTTTCCCTATTTCTCTTGCCATTTCATACTCTGAATGTGGTGCAGCTGGTGACAGATTTGCTGTGCAGTCAACATGGCCTCCTGGACATTGCACATCAAAACCTTTCCCCTTCAGCCATGCTCCAATCCAACACAGCTTGTTTTCTACTGTAGTCCCCACAATGTATTGCTTCTCTGTAAGAGTTTCGCAGGCAATTCCAACAGCTTGCAATGAACTTTGACCAGGTTTCTTTTCATGTCCAAATCTAATGGCATTGTATCTTGCGTCAAAAGCAACATTTATTTGCTCCAGATGCTGAACACCACGCATGACATTAACCTGTCTGACTAGTTTCAGCTTGTGTATCATGTTCATTTCATTGAGCTCCACAGCTGCTTTGCCTACAGTGTTGGAGGCCCTTCGCATAGATGTTCTGCTAGGTGGTGGAATGTCAGTGGCTGCAAGCAAGTATCTAGCCCTGGTGTTGCCCATTGGTGTATCTTGTAGTCCAGCTTGAAACATCATATTTACAGCAGCAGGATTTGGCCCAGGTTTATTTATTTTTATCTCCTTATACAACTTATACTCTGGTGACTTAAAGCTGCAGATTTTACACATCATAGTATGCTTTCAAGCAAGTCCCCATTTTCTTTCATTAGCAATTTGAAAGTCTGGTCTGTCACATATGTTGACTTGATTACCATGGCGATGAATGATGTCATTTCAGATCTCAACATTTAGTGCTCATTCAATTCTATCTCTTTCAGATCCAGTTTTGATTTGGATGATGGTCATAGAATTTTTGCAGACCCAGGTGTGCCATTACAGTCTGGTGCCTGAACTGACTGGAGACCACCATTTGTCGGCTCTGTCACTGCTATGAGAGAGAACTTGTCTGCATCCATTCTTCTGGTCACTGGAACAGATGCAGCACTGGAACTTGGTTGAGTATCATCAGTCAGATATCTGATTCTTTTGTTATGTGGAATATATCCAGGTTTAAAAAAAGTTGTCTTCCTCTTCTTGTATCCTTTCATGGTTTCCGTTACAATAACTGCATGCAAAATACAAGAAGTATCCTCTCTCTCTCACTTATATACCTAGGAAAATGCATGCTAGCTTGGTTTCAGAGAACTACACCAACTCTTCAATACAATTGGAAGCCTAACATATGAGGGCTCCTCGATCCCATTCATGGGTGGAAATGATGTCATGTACTTGGTTAGTACCCCTAGCTTGCATATTGAGATGCTACTAGATTTCAGGTGTTACCTTTGATTGACAGGCCCTGGTTTAATTACTTCACACCTGATAAGGAAAACCATTGATGTTCATGATAAAGGAATGGAAAGACTTGGACACAGACTTAAATTTGTCAACTTCAGGTTTTAAATTTTCCTTAAAATTTAAGTTAAATTTAAATTTTCATATAAAAATATGTATCATTTTTTAAAATTGAATTTTGTAGGAAAGTTTAACAGTCAAGTTTAATTTCTAGTACTTTCCAGATTGATGTTAGGACTAAAAACTAATCACAGTTTATTTGAAGTGTTTATCTTGATTAGCAAAATCACAATTAAACTTTAAGTTTTGTGCATTTTTGATATTCGGCCATTTGGAATTGGCTTGTGCTTGTGTTACATTGGTGTCAGATAAAAGCCTGTAACTGTCCTATTCATGGATGAAATTCCTTAAAACTTGGCAGCAGTATTTAAGAGACATTGATTTGATCATGGATGGAAGTTTTGTCCATGGAGGTGAAATTGTCTGACCCTGTCAGGCATCGGATCACAATTAGTACTTCCAGTTCGGTACCCATGAATGTAATTCTAGTCTTTTTTTAAAACATTTTTTCCTCTCTCATTTGTTTGGTGGTGATAGAAGAGATTTATTTGTGCATTTTTGGTAGGGATTTAAAGGTAATTGTTTATTCTTGAGAATATGAGCTTATGGTGTGGTTGTCTGTGTGTATTTCAGCAACAGTGCACAGTGAGTAATAAGGCCTTGGTGATGATCTGGAAGTGAAATCTGTGTTCCATTGCACGTTGGTTTGTTTATGGTCAAGCCTTTCAAAAAAATGCAGGTGAACCCTTGACAAGAACTTCACCGTGAAGTCATCTTTGAAGGTATTTTAGATTAACATATGATTTGTATTGATTGTCACACAGTGGAAAGTTCAGTACTGAGAAACAAATGTAGAGAATATATAGTAAAATTAATTGTGTCCTATGTCCAGATTACCCACAGTAGTTGATTTCTCATTCAGTTCACTCAATGTGTTATTAGGCAAAAATAGCATAATATTTATCTAGTCATTTGGGGTATTAGCAATAAATAGGCTACATTTCTTTTGAATTGCAGACCTACCAACCCTTATGATTTAGCCTCAAAACTTGCGGAAACGATCTAATAATACAGACTTACAGAATAAAGGCACAAATTATGGAAATATGATTGTTGCAGTAAAATCCGGATAGTGGTTCATCTGCGTTTGATTTGGATCCGGGTTTTATGTTAGTGACCACTGGAGTCGGTCAGGGAACCAGACTAGCTCAATAGACGCTTTAAATTGCACATATCTTTTCATGCAAAACAATTAAGTGATGAAGTTGTTGCATATTAGAATTTTCTGTAAATGGACTCCAACAAGCAATACACTGCTCGGGCATTTCTGTGTACGTAAGTTTTCCATCGCCAGTATTGAAGCAAAACGCAGACCGAATTCAACCGATTAACGAAAATAAAAACTGCAATGCTTACCATTTGAAAAGAGGCAATTGTTACCAGAATATTCTGTTCAAAATAATATTAATTTTGGAAACACGAGATACAGTACCACCCACAGGGGTTTGTTACAAATAAAATTAGGAGCCTAACCTGTAATAATATAGCCTGTGTTATATTATTACAAGTTAGGCTCCTAATTTTATTTGTAACGAACCCCTGTGGTACCACCCCTGTGTTTTCATAACTCACGATATGTCTGCCTATTCTGTGCATAGCTTTGAAAAGATGGAATGTTTATCCATCGGACTATGGAAATGAAATACATTACTTTGGACTATTTCTGTCAGCATTTCAGTCAAGTAATTAAGTCAGGTTTTTAGCTGGTTTTACAAATTCAACGTAACTAAACCTATCTTGTAAAACAAAATTGTAATGTTCAACATTTTATTGTTTACAAAAAATGTATTATGTTGAAGAGAAATAACAATGATTTGGATGTAATGTGTTTACAACGTCTTGTCTATGGACAAAATTGTTTAAAGAATTTAGAAACATACTATTTGCCGGGGGAATTTCTTGAGAATCCCTTTCTAGCGGCAAGTTGACATTTTAGATCGCAGACGATTTTGTACGTGTGGGACAACTAATTGCAAAATTGGAAACATGGGTTAAAATGCAGTTTTGTTTTGAGGTATACATTTACATCTTTTAAATGTATGTATTTGTATGATTCTAAAAGATAAATAGTAAATAGGATTTTCTGGGTTACAAGTTCAAGAAAGTCATGGAGTGGGTCTTCATGTTGATGTTTAGAAATCACATTTTCATATGCATTTAGGGTAGAAATTTGGTATATTTCTGTCTACTATGAATATTATTTTCCTTCATTAAAGGACGATTGTTCTTGATATAAATTGGATTTTCGACCAAAAACATGTGATCCAATGTTTACAGGAATGTCGTATCATTGCTCAGAATTTCCCGATGTGCAGAATTGGTCAAAATGGTGGTACATGTTCAACTTCAAGACAAATGGAGCAATTGAAAAGAATGGAACTGTTCTTATTTATTTTTTGTTTTTGTTCTTTGTAAGCAATTTATGTGCAAAATAAATGTATCCACTATCAGAAATCACATGCTGTGATATTGTGTACACATTCATAGTTTGTATAGATTATCATTATGCTGAGTAGAAAACATTAACCTCTTGTTAGTTGAGTTGAAGATGTATAAAGTGAATTGTGTTTGGTTCTCCTCTAGGGTTTCAGTATGTTATGAAACTGAAAATTGGATTGAAAAAAAATTACAAATAATAAAGAGAGAGAGAAAGAAATAATAAATGCCTCAAGGTGCCAGCAATTCACACATGACATGGTGAAGCCTGAAGGGTGCAAAATAAATGAGTGTTTTAAATACAGGTTAACAGTAAAACAATATTTTGCAAAAAAATAAATCAATTCACTATGATTGCAGATGACAATATTTTTGTTAGCACAGGTCACAGAAGTATTCTTAAAGACAGTTAATGCTATGTATGCTATTGTCCCCAGAAGACATCAATGTCTTTGTATCAATTATATCGATGCCTTTGTATCAGTTATGATAACAAGGTGGCAAGCAATAAATGCTTGGGCAGTGACTAAACAACCTGGCAGAGAGAAATAAATCTGTTGTTTCAACTTGGTCTATCAAATACAAAGGTTATTTTATTTTCAAAGCAATTCAACTCCAGAAGCTAACTTTGGATTCTTTGAAGTCTGCCATTTTTTCTATACAAAGTAGGCTGATCTAGGGAAGCTAGCTTTTTTATATCGGTATTCACAGGAATTTTGAAATATATTGAAACAAGAAAACATTTGGGGCTCAGTTAGTCACACCTTTGAGCATACATTCTGTGCCATCTGTTAAAGCATATGCCACAAGTGGATAGATTTCAGTTGTGTGGTATGATCACAGGAAGTTCTCATTTGTGTGGTATGATAGCCGGAACTTCAGATAAACTGTTATGGACTCCAACAAGCAATACAAGTTCAAGATGAAAGGGACAATATACCTCTTAAAAAAGTTCTAATAGCACAGAAAAAAATGAATATTCATATTCTTGCAGAAAAATGTAGGAATTGCAACAATTATAGTTCTATTTATTAGATGTGTTGATTTGACTATATCTTGGGGTGGGAGAGATGATTGCTGTTGCCATGTGAAATTTAAAAAAAAAAGCCAAGAATTACATAAAGTAGGGAGAATGCAGGTAGCTATTGAGCAACATATGGCTTGGAACTGCAGTTTGAGAAACTGTACAGGAGGTAATTAAGGTATAAGTGTTCTTTAACAACTGTTTAGTTGACCATAATGTTTACCATCACTGCATCAGTCTTTAGTAACATGTCTGAACTTTGTACATTAGCAGCTTGACAATAGCAGTACACCTTACAGAAAAAATATATTTGACTCCCTTACTAAGAAAGCCATGCTAGGGTTGGCAAGTCTGTTATTGGTGGTTATTGTTTGTTCCACTACAGCCAGTGCTGGTGACTACATTTTATTTACTCTGGAGTGGAACAACAATAAGCAGCAGTCATAGTTGAATGTAACCTATTTGGGGTCAGAGGTCACAGTAACTGATGGGGAAAAAAACAGAATGGTTTCTTCATACTAACATGACTTCTCCACTATTTACAGATACCAAACTTTATGGATGGCTTGCACTTGTATTTTGGAAGAAGCTTATTGATTTCAGTCTTAAAAGGTCAAAGATTAAGATCACTGCCAAAGGAAGAAAATGGTTGCTGCACAAGAACATTATATCATATACTTAGACAAAATTTGTAGACATCATGTATTTTTGAAAAGAAATAAGTCCGTTGGCTTTGGAATAGCTATGTCAAAGTTCAAGGTCACCATAACTGAAAGAAGAAGAATGGTATCTGCATAACATTAGTTCCACATCACAGACTAGGACCACAGATTGTAAAATGCTTGAACTTGGGGTAGAGAAGGTTTCTTTCTTTTTGTTGCTGTTATCAGCATTACAACACAAGAAGCCTATCATTTTGGATGTCATGAGTTCAGAAGTCAATATCACTGTGACTGAAAGAAGAAAAATGGTTTCTGCACAAAATTTTCAGTTGTTGAACATGTACCTTCACCACTGTTTAAGGATGACTTATAGATTGGGTAGGAAAGGAGCCTTTTGATTTGGGGGCAAAAGATTAAAGGTCAAGGTCATTCTGGCGCAAGAAAAATGGGTTTTGCAACATAACGTTTATTCTAGTGTAAGTTTTTTAACCAGACGTTGTGGATGGCATGCACTAAGTAATTGTTTCTGTGCATTAACTTTAGTTACAAGACCAAATACCTTGATTAAAGGTCCAGGTTTTTGAGACCTATCAGCAAATAACCTTCATTCAACTATGTATTCCTAATTCTTATACTGAGGACTGTTAGACACCGGGTACAAATGTCAAGGTAATTGAGACCCATTGGTAAATATCCATCATTTGTTTATGCCTTCTTAGTTCTTATATAGAGGACTCTTAAACACAAGGTATACTGTGCAATATGTAAATGTCAAGGTGGATTATGCTGAATAGCTTTTGTTCTAGTGTAAGTTGTTTAATCAGACTTTGTGGACGGCTTGCACAGAGTAGTTGTTTCTGCACAAAGTAATTGTTTCTGTGCAATAACATTAGTTAACAGACTGCAGAACTTTGTTATAGGTCCAGGTCATTGAGACTCATTGGTAATTATCCATCATTCAGCTGTGCCTTCTTAGTTGTTATGCAGAGGACTGTTCAGCATCATATATAATGTGCCATACATAAATGCCAAGGTCAGTGAGACCTATTGGTAAATAACTTGCATGAAACCACTACTGTTTCTTACATAGAGGACTGTTAAACACCACTAGTTTTTTTGTGATATTTTATGGTGTCAATTTGGTCCAAAATGAAAATTGTGTCATTGTGGTGACCATTATGGGCACCATCATTGCCATCTTGAAAATCTTTTATCACTATTCCTCCTAAATGAAAAGTAATATTGCCAAGGGGTTTAACTGGATGACTTTTGATATCTGGTTGGTCCTAATGAAAAACATCTCATATGATCACCAAATTGCTGCTTAGACATCCAATATGGCCACCGCATTGGTCATCTTGAAAACCTTGTTATCACTTCTTTTGAATGAATGATCATACCAGAATGTGGTTTCCACTGAAAAAGATTTTCTTTTGGTGTCTTGTTGGTCATGAATGAAAATGTTGCAAATCTGACTTCCAATATGGATGCCACAAGAACCAGCTTGAAAATCTTGTTATGGCAACTTTTCTTAGCTGACTAGTCATATCAGTATTGTGCCTTCATCAGAAAACTTCTTATGCTGTATAGTTGGTCCCAATGGAGATGGTACCAGTCTAATATCTAATATGTCTACCTTGGCAACCTACTTGAAACTCTTCTCCAAAACAGAAAGTCATATCATTGAGTTGCCACCAGATAATGTAGTGTTGTTCCGATTATCGATTATAATTGATCATCATTTGGTTGAGCAAATCAGTAAAATGATTGTGAAACTACATAATCGACTGTGTGTAAAGGGAGATTACTTCTTTTTTTTTAGCTGCATGCAAAACACAAGGGTTAGTAAAACTCCGGTGTAAAAAGGTAGGCCAAATAGGGCTTCCAATTCACAAAAGTTGACCTGAATTTATTCCCTTCACAACTTACAAATATAAAACCATACCATATTCTGTAGGTGCAGACTTTCATAATTAGGAACATATGGTCATGATTACATGATTATGCTATTAAATTGTTGAGTTAATTTAAATGCATCATGATGATTTGTTTCAGTTTAAGTGTAAAATCCTTTGCAGTGTTTGTAAGTAATGACAAAAAAGAAAACTCTGTCCTTCTATACTTTAAATTATAGACATGTCCCATATGAATGAAAGGAATTTGGGGGATTGCAGCAGTATTTCAGTTACTTTAGACTGATCAGCCATGAAAAGTTGCTTTCATTTAACAAAGTTGTAGAACAAAAATAACACAATTGAAAAAAATGCACAATTTTTATCAGGTTGAAGTATACGTGTCATTTAAAGAGATTACTCCTGTATGTTTATTAACATGTTTAACATATTAACCCCTGGAAGTTTTTGTCCTTTTTGCCTGAAATGCGAGTAGGAAACACATTTGGGGGGCTATTTCTGAATACATCCTAATACATCGACCTCCAAGAGATTTTAGGTTAACCTAATGCCTAGTTGTGTTAGAAACATCGTTTTTCATTGGTTATTTCGCCTGAGCATGAGCAGAAGGGTAAAAGATGGAGTTCTTTTTTCTTTTTTTTTTTGCTTAACGGACCCATCATTTTCGTGTCGAGACCACTCTTTATTCTAAATGCCCATCTTATCCTACTTTTTGCAAAGGTTCACCTGTCTGTGTGCAGTTCAGACCGGTCTGTCTTAGATCTGAGGCCAAAAAGTCTAAAATCCGGACACAAAATCAGATTCCGACCTCGGGCGAATTTTGGCTGTAAAAAACTCGGGTCCAAAAAGTTACGTTTTTCCCTCTGTATTTTGTAGTGCAACTAGAACATCCATATTATTTGGTATCATTGTAAA
>JAECUM010006692.1:0-43635 GCA_016617855.1 Megalonaias nervosa | reverse complement strand
TAGCTGTCCATAGTGCAGTGTGCTGTCCGTACGTGTATGTATACGTAAGATTATACATGTGGTGGAACCACGAATATAGACGTAACCAATACAAGGGTGCTGGGTGCCGTCTGTACGTATAAGTACTTGTGGTGCATCCGTGAAGGGTGGGAGCGGTCGATAAATGTGGGCCAATCCAAGGATCCAGTGAAACTGAGTGGTGTAACAGTTTGTGAATTGTATGACTGTTCAAGTTTTAACAGTGATATGTTTGTTTCAATTGATTGTGGTTTCAATTGAGTACAATATTGTTTGCATTACATGAGATTATGTGAATCTCGCTTTCATTGTTACATTACATGAGATTATGTGAATCTCGTTTCCATAGCATTCATTGTTTATTTGAAACTTAATGTATTACATACGTGAGATTTATGTGAATCTCGCTTACATTGCGTGATATTAGCGGAAACATTTTTGCAGTCCATGAGGTTATTTGAACCTCACTTTTCATGTTAGAGGTATATGAATCATATTTTTGTATTTTTGTCTGTTTCTTTTCATTTCGTGAATGTGTGTAGAGTGATTGGATCAATCGTATGATAGGAGTGGGAGAGATTCAGTGCATTTGCACTATATACATATATATACTTAGTAATTCATTTTATAAATTTCCATCATCCATCACATTGTGTTTGTGTTGTTCATTTAATCCAAGAAAAGAACACCACTCGGTTTCAATTCTGTTACACCATGACCAATTTATTGAGTAAGAAGGCAAAGTTTTATTGGTCTGACAAATGTCTGGATGCGTTCGATAAATCAAACGTCATACTTAAAAGTGTACCAGTACTTTCAGCTCCAGATTCGAAATAATCGTTTAAGATGTCTGTTGATGCAGGTGAAGTTGGGATTGGTGGGGTATTAATTTAGGAAGAAAAAAATGACGTGGGTCATCTAAAGTGCTATTTCTCTAAATATTTAAATAGGAACTGGAAAAATTATTACACCATAGACATGGAATGCTTGGCTTTCATTTGGCATTCCAAAACTTTGAAGTGCATATTAATTCAGCTCAGTCTTCGATAATAGATTTTTATTTTGTGTTCAAAAGAAATAAATTATTTTTTAAATTTTACAGACCTTGATGCTTTTCGCTCTTTCTGTTAGTTACTTAGAACACAAAGTAAGAAAAAAAAATTAAAAAACTTGCAGTATTATGAATCAAATCACAAATAGTTCTAAAGATTCTATCACAGGTACAAATGTATGGAGTTCCAATTGAATTCTAGTGGTGTTCCCAATAACTTCCAATATTGAACGTGCTGCTATGACTGTAGTCTGGAATGTGCTAATGTGCCAATATCCTGGACCGTGGGTCTGTATTGACAGTCTTTTTATGGTAAAACAAGTTTAGGAATTTGCAAGAGAAAAACTAATGTGATAGACTCGTATTCAAATAAACATATTTACCTCTAATAGTAACGATCTGAATATTTAATCTATAATGATAGAGAATTATTAGGTATTTTTATGTTGTTTGCAAAATAAATGTCACTGGTTAGGTAGACCATTAACTTGATTTAGGACTAAGGTAAGCTACAAAATTGAGTTATACATAAACTATCATCATTGAGAATAGCTAATGATCAATACAAATCAGATATACATAACACCTCTCCTCATAAAGAAAATGAAAGATTTATTATAAAAAAAAAGTTTTCATTTACATATCTCTTATCAATCACATAAAACAATCATGAATAAATATAATACTTCTATACACTTGAAAGTGCATCTGATTAGATTATATTTTCCCTCCATGTGCTAGATGTCAATATTGTATTCCTGCAACATCAAACTTGAACTTAATAATATAGGATTTTTTTTTCTATTTTGTTAATTAATGAAAGGGGTTGTGATTACTGAATACAATAATCTGAGAAGGAACTGAACTAATATACACTGTAAAGTGTTGCAAAGCCAATATCAAAGCCAAACGTTCCTTCTCGATTCTGGAATCGCTTACATGAAGCTTGTTTAGAAACACAGCAAACTGATTGATCTACACCATGTTTGTCTCCTTTGACTCTGCCAACTCCAACATCGGTTGCATCAACAGACAAGTTAAATGACTGACTGAAATTTGGATCTGATAGAAATAATACACTCTTTTGTATGGCATTTAATTTATCAAAAACCATCTGACACTCTTCAAACCATTAAAACGTGGCTTTCTTACTCAAACATTTGACAGTGTTTTGGCAGTCATAGATGAAATTGAGCAAAATTTTCGATAATATCCATCCACACCCAAAAGTCCATAAGTCGCAGCAATTTCTTTTAAATGACTGGCACAGGGAATCAGAGGTAGTCTTGACTTAACTTCTACAGTTTTAACGTGACCGTGTCTCACAATATGCCCTAAAATGTAATACAACTACTGAAAAACTCACCATTACTGATATTAATAGTCACATTTCCATCACCGAGCCTATCAAGAAGTTTTCCAATGATTTTCAACTGATCTTTCCAAGTGTTGTTTTAAATGAAGTCATCGATGTAAGCGTCACAATTATCTAGACCAGTTGTAATCGTGTTCATTAAACGTTGGAAAGTACAAGGTGAACATTTTATTCCAAGTGACATTACTGTCCATTGACAAAGCCAATCTGGAGTTACGAATGCTGATATTTCCTTTGCCCTTTCCGTCAATGGAATTTGCCAGATTACTTTCAAAAGGTAAGACTTGTTCATATATTTTGCATTTGAAATTTTGTTAATGCTATCATCGATTCTTAGCAATGGAAATGAGTCTCTTTTTCTCATACCGTTCACTTTTCTATAGTCGACGCACTTGCGGAAAGCATTATCTGCTTTTGGAACTACAATGCATGGTGAAATCCAGTCAACTTTCCTTGGTTCCATGAAATCATTCTTTAGCAAATACGGAATTCCTTTTTAAACCGTGCTGCATTAGAGAATTCATACTGTACGGATGCAGTTTCACAGGTGTATAATCTGCAATTTCAACTTTATGGTAGATTTTATTTGTTGGTCTTCGGACATCTGGAAACAATTTCTCACAGTTAAATAATAGCTGTTTTAGTACACTCTTTTTGTGGCTGTAGGGGTGAAAGTTTCGGGTCCGAAGATTGGTTACACTAAGATTCACCACAGAACGATTTCATTTCATCGCTTAAAGTCTCGCTGTCAAGGGCAGATACAACTAAATTCAATAATTAACATTACACTCTCTATCAATTTACTACTTGACCATATCTATAAGGCAAATTTGTTTTTGTTTTCGCCTCCCAGGAAAGTTAATGATACAATGCAAGGCACTTACTTTTCTACTTTCTTTTCAATTGTATAAGGACCATAATACAAAGCCTTACGAGGATTTTCAGGTATCAGCAAGAAAGCCAGAATTTTATCATCAGGTTGAAAACTGCATTCCTTTGTGTTTTTGTCATACCTAAATTTCATGTTTGACTTAGTAGAGTGAAGATTAGTTATTGCTACTTCATAAACATTTGATAACCTATATTTGAAATCATATACATAGTCAAAAAGATTAATTTCTGAATCTTCAGTTGAGAGAATTTTCTCTTTTAATAACTTCAATGGTCCACGGACAGTATGACCAAAAACTTAGCTCAAACGGACTAAAGCCTAATGATTCTTGAACTGATAAATAACAGTGTATAAACACCGTTTCAATCTTACCCGGTATCAAAGAAATATGTTTGACGAAATCTTTCTAAAACCCCTTTACTCGAAATCATAAATATAAGATTTAAATTGATGGATGCCTAATTCATGCATAACTCCCTGCAAAATTTCCGAAATAACATTTGATCCTTGAAAATTAGTCTGCGGCTTGTTTGACCCAAGAAATGTATTGCTTTCAATATATGACCCTAACCATGCCCTCTTAGAAATAAGAGCATTTGGTTCTGTTGCTTATTTTTTAATTTGTAACAATCCGAAATAACGTGACCTTTCTTCTTTCAATAAGTGCACGTAGGAAGAGATAAGAACTTCTGGTCATTCTAATCAGAAGTTTCATTCCTAAACGTTGTGTCAGATTGAGATTAGGAAGTGCTCGTATGAGACTGAGAAATTCATATTAACGAATGAAACGTTATCAGTCTAGGGATAACTGTCAGCTGTTCGAACATTATTTTATACCGTTCTGACCTTTTGCTCATCAAGGTAGGTCTAGACTTCTATGGACGTTATTCTTGAACTCTTCAATTATTGCGAGTTGCCTGAGGTTATTCTAATCTTGACCACCCCTCTTGACTGAGTGTCACCTATCTTACTCTCATGCTTTCCCCATGCAAATTCGGTATGGGTTTGGTCAGTTGATTTTTTTAAACTCCTAAACCCTTGTTGATATGCCTCAGGTACCAACTCATACCACTTTAGGATATATTCCTTAACCACATCATAAGCAGCACTCTGTCGTTATGGCTGTGAAATGATAATATCTTTCTATAACTACTCTTTGTAATAACAAAATCCAGTACTCTCTTAGACATTTCAAAGTTTCTTCAATTTTTGTCAAAATGAAGAAAATATTGATCTACTTCTTTTTCTTTAAAAGGGGGTAATAACCTAATATTTCTCTCAATATCAAAAACTGAAAATTATAAAACTAAAGGGGGGGGGTGTTTTCCACTTCCCAGTTCTGATTTATTTTATATTGTTATGCATATTTATTTTAATTGTTTGTTTGTTAGTTTAAACTTTTTTAATTCCATTACATGCTATTATAATGTAACATTGTTTATTGGATTGAGTTCAGTTCTGTTTGACGACTGATTTTTTTATTTCATTGATAAACAACTAATAATAGAAATACTGTATCAAGTCGCTGACCTCGTTTTTAAAATCAGTGACAGTTTTGGTAAACAACCTTCTGTTTTATTTTTTTTTAATTCTTTCTCAGAGTAAGAAACATTAAATTAAGTCAAGGCCATATCTGGAGTACGTGATATGAAACGTGTTTGTTGTTAAAAACTTTTATTTTTTCCCGGACTGACCCTCATCCGGGAATCTGTTTTGCGTTTTACTAAGTCGTATAACTGTTGTTTTTAATAGAGATTTGGGAGTTGGGTTTTGGACACGTTAAGTGTATTATGTTCTGACCAGTTTGAGTGGAATTTTTATTTCTTCAATTGAATTCAAGTGATTTTTTTTTCCTGAAAATACATAAGTGCTCCTACAAAATTATTGGATGAAGACATTTATTGGAAGTTACACTGAATTCAAAATTGGAATAATATTTTCTGTGATTCAACAAGAAACTGTTGACACATCGGTACGACGCTGACCACAACAAACGTCATCGCCTTCCATCTTGGATTTCATCCGGATTCGAACTCAGTTTCATTCAGGACTTTTTATTACTAGGACTTCTATTTTTTAATTCTGGGATTATTTTTGGATTTAATTTGCAAAACCATCAGTTCTTTTTTCTTAATGTTTCACTACGTATTCTAGGGTAATAAATTATTTGTTACATTTCAGAAATCTTGTCGTTTTCACTCTTTTCTGTTACTTATTTCAAGAGCATAGACTCGTAACAATCTAAAGTGAAATTCCCTTTCCTCCTGTTATCTGTCTGCACCTGTATTTCCCTCCCTTTGTTTTCTCTTTCACTCTGCACTTGTATTCCTCTCTCTTTTTTCTCTTTGCGTTTGAATTTTGGATTCGCCTATCGTTTTTTCTTTCACTTTTCTCTCTCAGTTTTATATTTTCGCAATTGTGTTTGTGTCGCTTTTTCTGATTTTGATTTCCGTAATTTATTTCCGAATTATAAACGCACACATACACACCCGCTGTTGCCTGGTGCTTATTTGTACAAATCGTTTGCTTGTGACCATTTGTTTAAGGAAGGGAGAAGGGCATTCTTTGTCTGTATAAGTTTCACCTGGATATGAGTAAGGGCAGAAAATGACTCATACGGTAACATCCCCTTTAGGCAGATACAGTTGTTTAAATTTATGCAATGTCCAAAAGGTAAAAGAGAAGTTAAATCTTTAGAATATTCGCTATACAAAAATCAAATGATGTCACATATGTATGTGGCATATATAGTCATCAAGGCAGTGCTGATGAATGATTCGAATTTATGAATACATTTTGAGGGCTTTTGTGAAATGGCATTATTATCAACAAATCTGCATGTTTCATTAATGGTATATATGTGTACGCCCGGAAGCTGGGCTTGCTTTAAGGAATATTTTTCTTTTCTATGGATTTATTTCAGCGGCCTTCTATTCCGTCTGATTTGACACAGACAAAGAATTTTCTCTGCAATATGCAGCAAGATTATTTCTTTCAGAAATTCAGACCCTATTAAGCTTTTGAATTTACTGAACGGTGATCGTTACAATCAACTCAGATTTAATATGGCAACCGGACGAACATTTTAGGACACCCAGGAGTGACTAACTCCGCCTCTGTACGAGACTATTGTTCTATGCCACATTGCTAGCTGCGCTTCAGGTCTATAGATACGGTATGAGATTTAGATAGTTTGAGATATTTAGGGATAGTTACCTAACAACGGAAGCAAACCCGAGACGATATCAATATTACATGAAGCTCAATGACACCAAAAGGAATGAAGTGGCGATATGAAACCCTGCAGGTGGAAGTTTGTTACGCTGATCTGTGCTCTGAGGTAACTTTTGTTTTGATCAGGCGTCAATAACAGTCTAACCACATGGTCATAGTATCAGGATCCAAACAGCCGATAAGCTGTCGCTGCATCTTATTGCAGAAAATTATTTATGTTTATTCTCTCATTTTTCCTCTCTGTAAATTTGTGGAGGAAATGATATATAGTTTGCATATACCAGTCTCTACATCACCAGTGATATGTAGATGACAAAATGGTTAGTGATCACATGGATGCTGTGGAAGACAATTCCAATTTGAATCACTGTCACTGCAGAAATAATTCCTTAGACACGACGATGCTTGAAACAGTTTGACCTCACCACTACAAAGTATAGGACAGCATTAGCACAACGTCCAGCGCCATTTTCAGCGTCTGCGCTGATACAAGTATATCTGTCAGGAAACTGTGGAATGATCAACAATAATGAGATTGATAACGACACATGTAAGCAACCAGCTGAAAATAGCGATATTTAAGAATAAATAGCTTTCAGTGCTTTGGCCGCTCCTGTGGCTTAGTGGTTAGAGCGTCATCCAAGGATGCGGTAGGTATTGGGTTCGAACCACGGCCGAGTCATACCAATGGCTTATAAAAATGGTACTAACAGCTGCCTCGCTAGGAGCTCAGATTAAGAGGTTAGTGTTTGGACTAGTCGCCCTGGTGCCAGGATAAAGTGACTGGATGGGACATGATTCTACATGTCTGCGGCATGATGTCCCAGTGCTAGACATAACTATAAACTGCCACACTGCAGACATCGTAGCGATATGACATAATAATTGTTAAAGATACGTTCAAAATCCAATCACACACACACACACACACACACACACACACACACTTTCAGTTCTATTTTTGATCTAATTAAAATCTTTGGATAGATGATAAGAGAGAAAAGAAAGAAAGAAAGAAATAGTACAAGAGGAATAAACTGAACTCGCAGCAGGTTCGCACTACTGACTGACGATTGACTCAAGCATCATACCTTTATGACACGTGGATGCTTTAAAACTGACACGCAGATTATATATCGGCAGTTTTTACCGTGTGGATTTTGTTCGGGGGTAGGATTTATTACTCCCACAAATTCTGTTATTATATTGTTAAACAAACAACTCATGCATGTATTTGCATTGTATCTAGAGACAAATTCCTAATACTACAATATAATCCATTCTTTTAGTAAATATTTCTTCGATAACTATACGACATTGTTTAATTTTTGCTCCATTTTATTGTCAGCTTTTGACTGAAATCTAGACTTAAGCAGAGGATACTTTGAAGTTGGGTACTGACGTTTATTCTCATCAAGAATCCATTATCTTTAAATTCCCGTTACTAAAACAATACGAAAGCTGATTGTTGTTGGTGGTGTTGTTGTTGTAGGTCGACTTCTTTCATGCGCCACTTCCATAATTAACTTACTCTCATTACAATATTTAGATAACTAGAATGTCCCAAAACACTATCAGAGAAGAGAAAAACTAATACATACAAAAGGTAACATTTTGAATGTCAGTTTTGTTTTAAAAGCAAAGAGGAGAAAAAGGCATTTTTGATACTTTATGCTGGAATTGTGTTGCTTCTATGTCAGGGACTTACTTGTTTGTTTTGTTTTGTTTTTTTTTAGGGGGGTGTCTTTTAGAAGTGGAAATGATAATACGTTTGAAATGTGCATGTGCTTTATTTTTATAAAAGTGTCTTCTGTCAAATGTAAAATATGTTCTTAACTGCACTGGTAGTTTGTGAAGATGTAGAAAATATGGCCAAATTTGCAGTTTTGAGGAACACACGAACGAATTAAATATTGGGTTCATGGTTTCACTATGTCATATGTATTGTATTAATTTTGTTATAGGTCAAAATTAGTGGAGGCGTTGATTGCAGCAAAAATGTCAGTCTAGTTGAAATTAATATGTGATCATTGTAGAGAAGTAATGTATCAATTAATGCTGACTCACTCAAATTTTATTGTTTTTCACATGATCCACATTAAGAAACCAAAACGATATTCTAGTGAAAGGTTATTCACACATACTTTTATATTTGGTAATATATGAATATGGCTGCCTCATGTGGAGCAGCTTAATTGTTTTTAAAAATAGCTCAAATTATAGCACAAAATGGTTATTTTATATCCAAATGTGACGTAATAAGCACGTGCATATCACGTCATATCAAATAATCTTTATAAATCAATTGCAATATGAAGCTTTTCAAATGTGGATACATTTTTGCGATGGTATTATCAAATTAATAACGTTTATGAAAGTCTTGAAAATATTGGGCCCGAAAGAGGCCTTATAGTACCTTCCCCTTTTCATCGTACTAGAGGACATATTTATTTATAATTGGAAGAGTTCTTCTGCATAAAGAGTGCAGCATTTTAGTTTTAATTTTAATATAACTTGTACTACATAATTTGTATTCGGTACTATGCATCCGTACTTATGCCGATATAATTATAAGCATACATACAACCAGCTCAATTTCTGTTCACTGATTGTTGTGCTTGTCATCAAATGCCACAGAGAGGAGTCTTGAGTGATATAGACTGCTAGAGAAAGCAAACATAGTTATGTTAGTTGTGAAGCTGACGTAACTTAAAGTACTTCATATTCTTTCGAGTTGATGGGACACTGCTCAAGTATACGTACAAGCAGGTACACACATTTCACAATAGCAAAATGTGCTTACCTTACATAATACAGATCCGGGTCCATTAATAAGCTCACACTGCTCGTCGGGTTCATATACCTTTCCAGGCATATTCTTCACATATTTCATCCATTCGTACTTGTCGAATAAAACACCTTCATTAATCACGCACTCTCTGAAATATGAAAATGGATGGTTACGTTGATTAAAAACACACAGAGAGATAGAGAAATAGATAAATGAATAGAGATGAAGGGTATCTACCCACTCATCATCCCAACTACCACCTACATGGATACTATTTATCCTTCGTCACAGACACAATTGGATACAAATGGATGCATATACACACAGACTCATATCGATGGAAATATTACTTTATCAGCAAGCAAAAGCTACATTATATTCATTATTTCGATATTACTTATTACTTTCCGAGTTTAAAACCGACCGATTCTCCTAAAGGTGTTGGGTAAATTTGTGCTCTTACTCAGAAACTATTGGTTATATTGGTCACCCGTATGTAAGTACTTATAAAACAAATTGAATTGTATAATCCTATTAACAATGAGATACATCGGACATACTTGTTTTTTAATGTCTCCTTGAACGCGTCAACGGAGCAGTTAGAAAATATCCAGGGGTTTCTTGAGTATGGCTTTTTGGGGTCAAATTCTGCATTATCGGAATTCATAATAAATAAATCTTCGCTCTTACAATCTTTGGCTTCATTCTGGCCGTCATGGACTGCTCCAAGACTGGGAAAAAAAGCAAGCAAGATAGTCGCATGATTATAAATGAGAGATAATGCATCTTCGACTGTCCCAACTTTGATTGCTCTTTCAACCTTATGGATCAAGTGTTAGTCCACTATCGCCTAATAGTAAGTTCAGCAACAAAACATTTATTTTTTATTACCCTCGCATCACATTTCCTGAGTTGGTAACTGAATAAAACAATACAATCTAATCTATTCCAGTTATATCAACAGTTATTAATTATAATTTTAATAATTTTGCACAGGTTTCTGGTCATATCAATAATACTTTCAACAAAATTTGTTCTCTTTTAAAAAAAAAAATGCAAGTGTTATAATTCCTGTAAAACCAAAAGCTGAAATTGAATATGCCCAGATGATATTGTCATCTGGTGCTTTAAGATATGGACAATGGATAGGCGATCATTATAAGCTCTACAATGGATATCAGTAATCCAATACTGCGTACCAGAAGCGTTAAGCGACCAAACGCAAATGCGGAGGCAAATTGGGCGCCAGTAGTCAACTTACTTGTGTCCAAGTTCATGTGCTGCTGTATTAGTCGTCTTAAAATAATCACCTGCCTCAACAACGGAAACTCTGAAACCCCGTTCACACACTCTTCCTGGTAAGGAATAACCTAAACAAAAAGTTGAAACAAGAAAGATGTGATATTTGCATTCTTCAAGTTTAATGTTTCTAAGCTTATATTTGCTCGAGGTGGATGGGAAAAATATCCCCGTTAGAAACATGAATCCACGCTCAGCTTGTACCAATTGATTTCTATTCATCTTAATAATAAATGCACATAATGTAAAGCTAATTCTACGGTGGTTACGACGGAATAAATATGTATGCTAATATAAATATAGAGACTCCGTTCAACGCCATTATCGATATTTGTTAACTCGAGTATGTGTTTGACGATAAGACTGAATTTAGTGACTCCTGCCCGACTCGAAATGTCAAGTTACTGACATGAGGTTCATAAGTTTATTATTAAATCGTCGCCCATTTGTGATTCTGTTTATCACAAATTTTTATATTTTTATAGAGAGAAAGAAGCAGCAGAGGAGGTGAACAGACCATTTGGGTTTCGCACATACTTTTGTCCCAACTATGAGAAAAAAACTGCTATTCTTTATACTTGTTCTCGTCAACTAACACAAACAACGAGAACAACTTCGAGGTAGGACCTCCTCTGCTACTAACAAATGTCTCTTGTGAATTTGCAATTTAACAAATGAACATATTATAATGAACAACTGCAAGTGGTTGTTAAAGACATCTGCAGTCTGCAATAAACGATGTCGTGGAGAATACTGCGCTCCTCATAATCGACTTGTGAAGAAATCTCCTAGTTTGCAAATCTGTATTGGATGTGAATTAGCATTACGGTCTGTTATATGTGCAGCGTGTGGTGGTAACAAGTACAGCGCGTTAATATATTATTATCGAAATCGGACTCCACAACGGGGTTTCATTATGGATAATCCTCCTACTGCACGTGAGTATTTACATAATTACGCTAAAGTAACTCCTGTCGTGGTTGATTTTGAAGAAGACCAAAAAATAATAAATGAACGAGAACAACGAGGAAAACAAAAACAAGAAGAATATAGGATGATCGAAGAAGCAGAACGAATAAAGAAGATCTGTAGAAAATTAAGATGTACCCGTGAAGAGTATATATTTAAACAATTCACCCTCTCTGCTGCTATAAATTAACCAAAGATTTTATCCAGACCTATACGATATCTAGATCTTGGGTCATGTAAATTTATCGTCATAAATCCGAACGGTACAGCTTGTGCTTTTGAAAAGAAGTTTTTAAATTTAATCATATCCATATCCCCTGAACACCAAGTATAATAAATATTCTGTAAAGTATAATTATCTACTCCATTAAACACAACCAAAATATTACAGTTATCTCTGATTACGTTAGGTATTTGTGTATATCGTTGTGTAACATAAATCACGTCAGTATTTTTATGCCTACCTCGAGAAAATATTTTAGCTGGATTTGATTGTTTGTCCAGCATCACATCATCATATACTACGAGATTATTAATGAATCCATCTAAGTCATCTACGGATGGGGCTTCATCAATATCGGTGATAAAATCAACAATATCGTTGCCATCTTCATTCAATAATTTTGCATTTTGATTAAAATCTTTAAGTACTTCATAACATCTTTGATCATCTATAGATGGTGCCACTAAATATAATTTGTCCCACTTCATCCACCTCATTATCAGATTAAGTAATAATTGTGTTTTACCAGATCCAGATGGACCTATTATAATCATTCTGATAGAATTCGGAAGCGCTGGATGGTGCTTTACTGGTTCTTGTTTTCGTGTCGCTGAGAAATCAATTATATCCATATAATGAATAATATGAGTTTTATTGTGTTCGATGCAGAGTACCCACATCCACCACTGGATTGACAACGATAACAACAAAAAATAAAAGACGTGCAATTACAGGTAAATGTGTAAAATGTGGCACACAAAAATATAAATTTATCTTCCTGACTAAGTCTGGTGGTGATATAGCCGCTTCATTAGGGAAATTGCCAGGAGCTCCATGGGCTAAATACCCCAGTGAGAAACACCTTCCTGGATATAATTATTGTGGTCCTGGAACTCGACTTGATATCCGACTTGATGATCAGGATCAACCAAGACCAGGAGAGCATCTAGTAAATAAGATTGATCAAGCATGTCATGTTCATGATGTTGCATATAAAAGTAAAGATTTGCAGCAACGGCATCTCGCAGATGTGAAATTGATTCATGCGTTAAATTCTATACCTAATAAATCTCTCAGAGAAAACTCGCTAGTTTTCTAATAAAAACTGCTATGAAAGGTAAAATAATGTTAGGAGCTGGTAATTAATTATATAACTATTATAATGGAATCCATTTATTATTCCCCGAGAGGATATTGGAGGAGCAGAGCAGCGATTACTAAACTTGCTGAAGCAGCAACAGTCTCACGCGTTGTTGCTGCAGCGTGGTTAGCACGACAGGCAATATGGCAAATTTATCTACCACCACCTAAAAAAATTCAATACGCACATTTTGATGTCAGCGTTCCTAATAAAGTTCATCAAGCAGATATTTTGTTTTTACCTCATGACACTATTAAAACACGTGGACGAAAATCACGCACATACAAATACGCATTAACTGTTGTTGACGTTGCAAGTAGATATAAAGAAGCGGAACCATTATCAACAAAGACAGCATCTGAAGTTGCATCTGCGTTTGAACGAATTTATCAACGTGGTGGTCTACGATGGCCACAGCTATTACAGGTTAATCCTGGCAAAGAATTTCTTGGTGCAGTATTATCGTTGATGAAGCGACATAACGTTAAAATCAGACTAGGACATACTGAAATTCATCGTGATCAGGCAATCGTTGAACGATTTAATCGAACACTTGCTGAGCGGTTATTTGGATATCAATACGCAAAGGAAATATCTACTGACTTTACGTCCGGTGAGCGATCTCGTGAATGGGTTGCAAGGTTACCAAGTGTGATAGCTGCATTAAATAATGAAATTACTCGTGCAACTTCCAAGAAACCTTCTAATGCAATTACAAAAAAATATATACCCCGTAGCGATAACGGACAACACCGTGAACAACCAGTATTAAGTAATGTAACTGTAAGATATTTATATGAACCTGGTGAACTTGAAGGTGGTAAAAAAAGAGCAACTGATCCTATCTGGAGCGTGACTACACATACAATTTCTAGCGTGGTTAGATTACTGGTAGACCTCCAATCTACAGACTAGATTCGACAGCCCCTCAACGTGGATTTGTGCGTGAACACTTGCAAGTAATTCCTAAAGACACACAATTACCACCACATACAATTACATGACCAGAACCTCTACGTCGATTGCATTCGAGACAGGTTAGCATCACATTATCACGTATATGACCAAGATCACTATTAATTCTGTCTACGGTAAATTGTCTTGGATTATTATTCGAATATTGCCATAACATACTACAGTTACAGCTTGCACAATGATTAATCTGTCGTTGTTTTAGTGTTATAATAAATTCAGTATCGATATCAAAATCACGATTATTTTTTTTTGTCACATTGTTTATAACCAGATAGTTTTTTCTTATTATGTCATTATTAACAGTTTGATCATTATTTCCTGTAAAATTTATAATAACCCTATGCAGTTGAGATATTCTTCTGACTCGAGATACTGCGAGATAGACTAAATTCGACCATTCGATCCGATCATCTACAATCCAGATATTTGTATCAGAAATAGTTAACCCCTGTGAAGAATGGATCGTTATAGCATATCCTAACGTCCATGGAGATTTACCCATGCTCAATGCACTCTCAACAACATCAACAGCAACCAAAACAATATCATTCAGTACAAGATTTTGTATCCTTGGTGGAACCAAGGCACCAGGAATTTCAACTTCAATATTCTGTCGTCGAGTATCTGCTGGGCGATAACACAAAGGTACAGGTAGATTTGAAAACTTTTCTTTATGTAACAGAAATAATTTCTCCTGTAGTTCATCACGAACTATCTTTCTACTTGCAACTATCAAATCAGTAGGTCTCCATAAACTCAGAAAATCGTTCATATTAGTCTCTGGAATTACTTTACGCATTATCTCACATTGTATTTTATCTGGCTGTAGTCTGATTAATCTTTTAAATTCTTTCAGCGGTTCATCAATAGCTCTATTGTCATCATTTATTTCTTCATAATAATCAACATTATTCTTCAGCCATTCATGTGGAGACTGTCCAACAAGTGGTGGTGGTTGACCATGATCGCCACACATTATCACAGCAGTATTCTTTGTCAATAACCATTCAAGGAATATTTTTAATATTTCTAACGACACCGTGTCTACCTCGTCCCATATAATATACTTAGGTATATATTTCTCACCCATTCGCTCAGGAGTCCATGTGTCTCCGCACCATCTAAAGAAACTATGATATGTACATGATTTTGCTCCTCGTTCTTTTATTTCCCTGGCTAATTTATGTGTAGGTGTCAAAACAATTATATCTGAATTATTATTCATGAATGATTTAATCGCACGAGTTGTTTTACCTGAACCACCACATCCATTAAGATAAACAGTCTTATGTCTAGCCACAGGATCGTATACAGATGGTGCAGATGACTTTGATACTTGATTATTATTTTTGTAATATATTTCCTTAATTTCAACGTCGGCAGATTCAGAATAACTAAGTATATTTTCTTGCTTTATCCTCCATGTTCCCCATTCACCATTACCGAGTAGCGGTTTTAATAAATCCTTATATTTTTTATGTATATAAAATGAATCCGTAGCAACTCTGACAGCGTAACGAGGAAATCTATTTATCATCGACAATAGATTTATCGAAACATAGGCTAGCATCGAAGATCTTAAATGAGTAAATTGCGGTGAGTCGCCATCAATATAGCTCACAATCGTACCTAGTTTGGTTCCATCTGATAAATAAGCATTACATCGGCTTATAAATGTGGTTTTTTTTCCGTTGTATCAGCGATTATAAAATCTAGTTCAGCATCGTCCATAATCAATCTTGTACAGTGTCGTTTATAATCGTATGAACTACCTTGAGTAAACTTACCGATTATCTTTCTACCAAGATCTTTTGCAAGTTTTTCATCATGTTCGTCCCTGCATTTACGTATTTTAATGATGTCATCTTCGTCAAGATCAGGAAATTCTTTCCTGGCATCATCGACATTAAATCTATCCGGCTCTGGTAACCAAACTTGCTTCTGTGGACTATACGATATAATTGCTTCATTTACTCTCAACGATATTAAAATTCCAGCATCAAGCATATATCGCAATAGTACTATTGGAACCCAACATTTTTCTGAAAAATGTCTTCCAAACCAAACATAAGTAATAGGATGGAGATCTTCTGTGAACTCGAATGATTCTATATAGGCAAATCCGGTTAAGTCAAAATCTGGTAAGGGTCCATTTATCGCAACTCTGGTCATCTCATGTGATGGATGTCCAAATCTCTTAAAGTATTTAGAACATTCTCCATATCCAAGAAAACTCCCAGGATAACATGCTACCATATCAACTGAGATAACGTCACTATAGTCGTATTTAGTATTCCATAATCCACCGTGTCCATATTCTATAAAACTTTTCTGGACGTCTTCAAGAAATTCCGATCGTGTCGGTTTCCATGAATTTTTCTCCTGAGCGAAATGGGCAGCAACCGATGGAAACGGTAAAACAATTATTCAGTAATTGTCTAACTTTGACATCGTCAAAAGTATATTTCAGCGCAAGATTTCTCATTTCTTCATGAAGAGATTCTGTACGATAAATATCACCATTAGGCCGTACAAATTGATCGTAATCATGTTCTGAACTTTGAAATAACCAAACAGACACAGGGTCACTTTTACTGATATTTCTGATAAAATCAAATATATGACCACCATAAAATTTAACCATTCTGTCTTGTGGAAATATTGTTAGAGCATTAGTCCATGCATGTGCATTATGATCAACGATATCTATCGAAGCTCCTCTTGATTTATATTTTGATTTATACAAAATCTCTCCTGTTAATGTCTTCACTGTTATTGGAAATTTCAATAGCTTTCCCAGCTCAGCAACATCTTTAATAGATGCTCCAGTATCTTTAACTGTTTCTGCCCATGTATTTATTTTTTTACATCGTAAATCTGTTAAGCCATTACCACGTATCGCATTTGTAAAATGTTCTGTAACTCGTTCAGCTACACAGTTTATTCTCGACTCTCTCATCGGTTTGAGATCCGCAACGTTAGGTTTATCATTCAGCGGATATATTGCATAGACAACAGCAGTCACAGGATACATTCGTTCATAATACGGTTTATCAATACCAGTCAGTATTCCGGGTTTGGATTTATTATTTAAGAGAACAATATTATTTCCCGACTGTACATGGACTGGATCACGCTTATCACGAATAATCCAAATATCATCTGTACTTACAATAAATTTTATTAAAATAAAATATTTTTGATTATCAAGGTGGTTAATAATTACTTTTCCTCGTTTGTCATTCATCATATTAACAGTATTTCCGATCCTGAATGTTGACCACACATGAGCAGCACCATCGTCACGAAATTCCTTTTTGGCTTCACGGATACGTTTAGTTATATCTTTATTCGTTAAAGCTAGATCTTGCATCGAAACACTAAATTTATATTCTGGTAGTCTGTCAAGATCAAATCTAGCGGAGGAGGGTTCAACTTCGGATAATTCCTCCATTATTATAATTAAGACAAATATTTAAATTGAATTTTGGTATATATATATAATGATTCAAACAAGGAATAAGTGCGTTTGGCTTAAACTTGGACATATCTCTCATTGTGATAAACCATGTGCAAACGAATACTGCGGAAATCACATGCAGAGTATCAAACATGGAAGTACAGGACCAAAACCATGTGTTCAGTGTGGTATTGGAGTCAGAGGAAAAACTCAGTTATGTGTAAAATGCGGCGGTAAAAAATATAGAGAACTGAAACGTTATTATGACAAAAAAATAATATCTTGACATTGTCAGGTAAATCCCCTATAAAAACCGCAATGGATTATCTGGCCAGATTTCAAAATAATGATTTAGACAAATAATATTATTATATAAATGGAGCAAAACGAATTTGTAGCACATCCGATCATTAAAGATTATGAAGCGTCTCGTGATGGCGTGATCAGGAACTGCCGATCAAAAAAACCAGTCGGTAGTCTTGATAAATTTGGTTATTTTAGATTCAGTGTTGGTAGAAATAAAAATTATTTCTCACATAGGTTCATCTTTGAATGTTATTTTGGATTGATTAAAAACGGACTTGTAGTTGACCACTTTGATGGGGATCCCCAGAATAATCATTTATCTAATCTGCAAGTTACAACACAGAGTCAGAATTCTAGACGTGGAAATACAGGAGCGTGTAAAGTATTCGGAAAGAGAGCTATTAAAGCCATAAATGCAGAAACAGGCCAAGAAATAACTTTCCCATCAATAAACGCAGCAGCCAGATATATTGGCATACATCCCCGATCGGTACAATTTGTCGCAAATAAAACATACAAATCTTCATTTTCGATAAAATACAACCAGCAGATAATATCTGAATACGTCAAATAACTCTTCAAAACAATAAATTTTTACTGTATATATTCCGACTGTCAATTTTGCCAAGGTTTTTGTTTAGCCATAACTACAGTTATGGGTCCACCTTCACTGTCGCTGCTCTCAGTGTCACTTTTGACAGAATCAGATAACATAATCTTTCTCAATTGCATTATACGATTGTCCATAATCTTTTTTCTTTCGTACTCGTGAGACAATTCAGTTCTTATGTTTTCGATTGAACGTGCAAGAGGTGCAAATAGCTTTACCTGTGTGTCGTTTACCATTGCCAAGGATTCTAACATAGACTGATAAATTGATTTCACGAATCTGTAATTGGAAGGTAATGTGTATTTATTTTCAAATTTTCGTTTTTGTAATGATTCAAAATCACACATAATTTTCTGAGGATCAAGATTATCAGATATCTTTATTCCGTCATGTTTTAATTTTTTAATAGCAGAAATAATATCAATAATGTTTTCGTAGTTCATTATATAATAAATATTTCTTTAAAATAAAAATAATTCAAGTTTTAACTTTGGTCTTTATTTAAAATATCAAAAATAAACAGCAGCGATGACATCCGCTCCACCATTCCACTGGGGTCCCTTCTGCTGGTAAAGCCTTTACCAATAAGATCTTAAGAGTCCCTTTTTTATATGTCATCTATTGCCTGATTTTTTTTTATTTTATTTTATTTGTATGGGCACTCTTCATGGTTAAGACCTGTCTTATGGTCCACAGGCACCTTACTGAGACTTTTTGGTCCAGCGGACATTCTTTCTGAATGCCCCTACGTGGAGACCCTTCAGTGAGGTCACAAGGTCACGAGCTCACATCACCCTACTGTTTATTTTTGGGGGGCGCAAGCGCATAGACACAGAGTCAACGCCTGTCTAGGCATTACGATTTCATGTAACCCCCCCCCAAATCAAACCCCGGGTAAATGGAAAAATGCACAGCGAATTGCTTACAGAGAACAGATAAATCGCAATAATAATTAATTTAAAACGATATATCTTGTCTGTATAGAGACTAAAATAACCCAATTATAAATAATACGTAGTAGGGAGATAATCGTTTAATTTGCTCTACAGAGACAGAGCAGAGTTATCGCGCTTTATTATATATTCAATTACCTTGAGAAAATCAGTGAAAAAAATAATTTTTATCTGCGTTTTGAGAGAAAATGTATATTTTTTATAATAAATGTGTAGATAGAGGCTGCTGTAATTGATAAAATAAATATTTTATCTTTGATTTGTCAGAGAATTTTTATTTTTATTACCCAAATTTTATGTTATTTTTGCTTGTTTTTTAGTCAAATTTCTAATTTCGCACGGGTCAAACCCCCAGCGTTTCGCTAGTTGATTTTCGTGATTTTTCGATTTTATACAAAAATTTGGTCAAAATGTTCATATTTTTACTGCTTATGTTCATATTTTTACTGATTATTTGTGACTTTCTGAGCAAAATTTCTTGTTTTTGGTAAGTAAATGTTACAAATCACGAAAATCAACTAGAGAAACGCTGGGGGTAGGACCCGTGCGAAATTAGAAATTTGACTAAAAAACAAGCAAAAAACGAGCAAAAATGACTAAAAAAAACAGCTAAAAAACAAGCAAAGATAACATAAAACAAGTAAATTTTCAATTTTCTCAGATCTATAATAATTTCTGAATAATGCGCCGATTGCAAAAGAATTTATTCGCTAAACGAACAATATAAACAGCGCCATGTAAAAATACTTATTATTATCAAAAACAATGTTGGTGCGCTATCAGTCCTAGATGCACATGTACTATGTATTACTTACGTTGGGTTCCATTAGTATAAGTACGACAACTGCAATATTTGCTAAGTTTTATGCTTTTATCTTTGATTTGTCAGAGAATATAAAAGTATTTTTATTACCCAGATATATTGTCATAAATAAATCATTTTTTTTTTCTCTTGATTATAATATTTACTCTAGAAGCGTATGTACAAATTAATATATAACGTCTCTCCACGCAGATCAATGATGTTTGCAGACTGGTCTGTGAGTTTGAAATTTATTCTTGACAATAAAGGATTATGTACACGCTGATAAACGGGGTTAATTGGTTCAGATACAATTAGTCACCCGGGCGGCGCTTGAGGTGTGAATGTATATAATATATATCCTTGCTGGGCCTGGCTAGATTTTTCAAGATCTACTTGATAGCTGCCATCGATTACGTCACATGCTAGATTGACTGCGATCGTTGATGTTATATTAACAACTTGAGGCGAGATATGACGGTCTCCACCGTATGGATCGTTGTTATGTTTAAGAATAACCGGTGGTGGGGCTATTTTTATCCATGCTGCATATATTTTAGGGAAATATTCATCAATGACATCGTTGAGTTGTTTTTTATTTCAGCGTTATTTAAATCTGGTATTATAAATGTTTGTAAATCTTTTTCTGTTATTTTGTAATGATCAAGAAATAATTGCTTAAGTTTTGGAGATGTGTAAATATTTCTATCGACTTTAGTCGCAACGTTTATAATACTTCGATTAGCGATGTATAAATCAAATAAGATCCAATTTAAATGTTTTATTGACTCGATTATCTGATTTTTTACACCATCGTCATAATGTTGAGATAATGAAATAAATAAACTTCTTAAATCATTAAGTTTTTTATCGTATTCAGGCTTAAGAAGATCTAAAAAAAATTTTTAAAATTCTTCATCAACAATATCTCTAGTAGTCCGCGTCCTGGCGTCTACGATGATAACATTAAATGCTGATCTAGTTATCTTAGGGATCCTTTGACCGTCAAAATCAGTAAAGTAATATTCATCAAATTCAAATGCTATATAAGACCATGGATTTTTATTTCGATATTCTGGATCTTTAATCAATTTTTTTTCCGTTGTGAGAAATTCATTTCTGGTTGGTTCTAGAATTCCATTATAAACAGGAGGAACATCAGGCCATCCTAACACTGATCTGATGGAACTTTGATAAATATCTACAGAATAATCAGAGGAATTTATTTCAATCACCTCTGATAATGTTGGTTCGTAAGCAGTAATTGCTATTTTTGACTCTTTTCCTGTAATGGATTTAACTCTGCGTTGGAATTCATCGTTGATCTGTTCTATCTGATAACTGCCAGTTGGAATACTAACTACTTGCCAATCAGGAGTTCCATCATGTTATTCTTATTTGCAAATACTAATGAATTATTTGGCTGTAGTCCACCAAATGGTTTTGATCTAATATTAGGCCAGCTATAATACACCCGTAACTGTGCTAATGCTATTTCTTTTGCATGAATTGCGGTTGGAAAGTTAACGCTAAATTCAGGATTGGTCGAACTTAATGAAATCATTGTAGTTTTTGACGGTGTTGAATTAGTGACGATCTGTTGAAGTAATTCTCTTGACGCTGCTGAAGACTCAGTCATTATTATTATTGTTATTATTTAATTCGCCTTGATTATTGTGAGTGACTTTGTCAGCGATTCTGAATGCTTCATCATAGGTTTTCATTATCGTTGCGAACTCCTCATCAGATATTTTACCATAGCTGAGATACAAGGAAATATATGACGATAATTTAGAATACGCCGCTGCTGCTGTGTGTAATTTTATTACATACTCGTGCAATTTATCATTTGTACATGTAGCTATCTTCTTAGCGATAATACTGAGAATGCCTGCGCATGTTGTTGCCGTTGAAACGACGATTGTTACAACTGCAGGCGCTGTCATTGTTATCGTTGATAATAATAATCCAGATCCAGCAACAACAGCAGAAACTGAGTAAACGATTATATCAATGACAACCATACGTCTGCGATATTTTTTTACTTTTACTGTATAATCGTCGATGATATTTTTTAGCTTGGTTTGACACTCACATACTTGAGCGTATCTGTGACGTTGAACGTCGATAAGTGACTCAGTCACTTGATTCATTATACTAACAACGTCATTTAATTAAGTTTCAGCTACGAATTCTAGGCACCACCAGTAACGTCTCGGATGTATTTCCGCTGATGTTAACGAAAAGGTTTCTTTGATGTTCTTGGTTAGCATCACCAATAGAGGATTATGATATACATTCGGTGATAATGAAGTTGCCGCAGTAATTTCCGAACCGTACAGGGATAGCCTGTATAACCCAGTTACTTCTGCGGTATGTTTGAGAGTGTTATTTTGCGGTGTCCATGTTGTTGATCCGGATGCTACTATGTACACGATATTTTTAATTTGTCCGTGTGGAATTTTAATCAGATTAGTTTTTGAACAATATTAGGTATTCCACTAACAATATCATTGAGTTTCATGTTAACGTCGGCTAGTTTTATGTCAACGGTTGGTTGTTCCCCAAAAAAATCTTTAATGGTTTTGTTTATGTTTCTACGAAAATTTAAAAACGTTTCCACATGTCTAGTAAAAGTACCATTGAGTGTAGTCATTTCGTTATTGATTGTTTTTAGCGAAGTTGTCATAGGAATGTTGCTATCGTCTACATATTTCTTCGTTGCAGCGTCAAAATCTGATTCTGGTGTTCTAAGATTATTAATACCATTATTATTCATGTTGAGAAATGCACGCATTATACCACCGTTGACTAACACGTACTTAGATTCTTGATCGTCGACATATTTTTTTGTTGCGGCGTCTGTATCTACGGTTGGATTTCCAAGGTCTATAATTTTATTTCGATTCATGATAATGTAATCCGTGAATGAATCACCAGCTCGCTTGATAAAATCGTTAACTGACTTACCAGAATCTTGTATTTTACCTTGATCAGAAAAAATAACGACATTATCAACAACTGCGGTAGGAATTCGTATGAGTACATCTGGCAGTTGTATGTTACTCGTTTTTAATCGTCCTTGTTTATCCTGAAAAACAACGACTTCATTTTGATCCACACTTGTAATATTTAATAAATCGTCAATCTCATTTCTGAGCTGATCAAGAGTTGCATATTTAGATAAATCAGCTTGCTGCTGAGCTTTACCACGAGCAGATCTTCCGTAAATATCTACCATTATATTTATCAATGTCTGTTTAAATGTGACAATGTGGTATATTCATGCACGACTTTATGAGGTGGTTTTGTTGATTTTGATATAGCATCAAGTACATTAAGTACTTCACGACCACATATTGGTGGATCAGTTAATGTTTGTGTTGGTAACGTTGAATACCAAATTGGAGCAATATTATTGCTGACATAATGAAGAAATTCCTTTGGTGGCGCTAATCCATATGAATCGAAATAAATAATTCCACGTGGATCAATTGCATATCCAACCCAACGGGTGTCTGGTCCAGAGTTTTTATCGAGATTAATAATACCAGTTTCAATATTGTTCGGTTGTTTTGGTAATTGATCGCGCATAAAAACACCTCTGAAGTTTTTTAGTTTTAGTTTTTTAGCAGCGTCGAGTAAATCAAAATTGGACATAGGCGATATCAGTAAACTGTCCCGGGAAGTCTTAGACCCTTTCCGTAAGAATATGGGGTCCCTGGTAATCTTAGACCTCTTCCCTTTTTTTTTGGATGTTCTTCTTATTCCCTGTCCGGTTGCTTTCTTTAATGCCATTCCAGCAGCGGTTCCAACAGCGCCTAATGCAGCTGCTTTTGCAACAGCTGGGGCTGCAGCGGCTATTAATGCTGGTATAGCTGCGAGAAGTGGAAATATACCACCTGTCTTAGCGATGTCTTTGATAGCTCCCGCAGAAAGATTAAGTTTTATACCTTTATTTGATTTTTTGGCTTCATTGAAGTTTCTGAATTGACGCTCGGTCAACGATAATTTATTTGAACCGCTCATCTGTTCTTTGTTTAGCTATATTTTTATTCCACAGTTATTTCTTGATGCTGATTGTAGCCTTTTGATCTGACCAGGAGTCAGGGTAACACTAACGTGATTATATGACATTATAATTATAATAGATGATCTAATTACGTGTTACATATTTTCTACTGGGGCATCAACAACTCTCATTCGTCCACCAACACCTTCAAGTGACATCGTCTTATCGCTGAGTATAACGGCTATTGCTCTATAATCAGCAATAGCTCCAACATCTCTATTAACACGAGCTCGAAAAAGTATATCAACTACTGATTGTCTGGTTAAATTTAAGTGTTCGAGTGAAAAGTAATAAATCGGATATAAGGTTGTAAAATCTAACTGTGATATTTGTAAACCAGTATCAATGTTTTGATCACGCCCCATAAACGACATAAGACGATGATATACACGTGCTACATGATTTTGATCGAAATTCAGTAATATATCCTCAGATGGTTCTTGATGTCCATTTATCCTTAATGAAACTTCAGAAACACCAAGTTTGTCAAATATTATACTTTCATCTTGATCGTTTACTCGTGCAGCATTTTGAAGCGCAATAAATATATGTCTTGGAGCAGAAACACCTTGCTGTGACGCTATTTGCCATGTAAATAAACCATTAATATTATTTTGGGTAGCATCTGTGGTCACTGTCAACCATGATAACATTGATTTACCGCCTTGACTCATAAAAGATAGCAACCGGTCTTCTTCAGATATTGATGGAGCCATCACTGGCATCCACAATGAACGTTTTGTTAGTACTACTTTACCAGCATCAACTGCACCAGGTCGCCAGATTGCATCATTATCAGTGCCTTTTCGTACAAGTATAACTGTGTGCTTAGCTCCGAAAATGACTTTTCTGACATTTCTACAGACTCCAAAGATATGTGAAAGTGGAATCGCACATGAAAATGCTCTCCTATCACCTTTGAACATTGATTTACGTACTGCAAATCCTAAGTTAAAATTTGCATTCATCGATAATACTGCAGTGGTATCTGCAGCTCCTCCTGCATCTCTCACATTACCAATAGTTACGTTTCTACTTTCTGGAAAATCAGTTGTATCCTTTGCAAACATCATTGATGGTCCAGCCGATCTTGAATAATCGTTGCTGTATCTTGCTAAACCCAATATTGTTGTAGCAACATCAACGTCTTTCTGAATAGATTCAATATTTTTTCCGTCAATCATGTACGTAGCGCTGTCAAATAACGCCATAATACCATTATTAACAAAACCAACACTATCATTAGCTCCATATGCTACTGGTGCTGCAGGAACAGCGTTATTTAAAATTTCACCTTCTACTTCAATAAATGCCTCAGCGGGTAAGAAATACCTACTTGTATCTTGAACCTGAAGTTCAATTCTTCCACGCTGATCTGTAACTCGTGCGTCGTAAGAATAATATTGATAATCACGCACAGACTCATCCTTGAGTACTGGTGCATCCATGTCAAACGCTGGATCAGATATACGTTTGAACATCTTTATTATAATTATTATCGTCTAAAACGAAGACCACTTCCTGCTATCAGACTAGCGGTTATATTTTTTCTTTTTCTGATAATGGTACATCAGCCAACTCTGCTAGTTTTTGATTAGCAGCTTGATTTATTATTTTACTAATATTTGCAGGCATTACTTCAGTGCTAGGTAATTTTACAGGTTGAGGTTTTCGTCGTATTAATCGTGCTAATCTATCTTTGATTGCTGAGAATACTTTACTAGCAACATCACCAACAGCACCAATACCTTTTTCACGAACAACATCAATAGCTTTCATTCCCAGTTGCTTTGCAATCGGTATTGCTTTTGGGGCTATCCTTCTAAACAGACCCTGAACAATATCGCCTAGTCCATCTCCGTAGGTTGTTTTGTATACTGGCAATCGAGAATTTACTGCCCTGACCATGGTTGGTCCACGTTGAGTACTATGTACGATCATTTTATTATAATAACTGTATTTAATTACATACTCAATCCAGTGACTTAGTCACTATGGTAGTCATCGGCGATTTCATTAATGAGGGACCGATATACATTAATATCCATAATTCCACCTGTAAATAATCGTTTACAAATATCAGCTGCTTCATTAATGATTTCTGGGGAATTATTACCAGCTCGTTTTCCTCCAATGAGGAATTCTAGTCGATCAACAACAGCAAGAACGTTATTGGGACAAGTAATAAGGCCACTTCCTAAACCACTTCCAGTTGCGCCAGGATCTTGATATTCTTCTTTCTCACTTGTTTTTTCCTTTGGTTTTGATGATGTTTTTGGTGATCCTGGATAATCACGAAGTGATTGCTCAAATGGTTTTGGTGCTTTTTGTTTTTGTTGTTGTCGTTGTCGTTGTTGTCGTTGTATCTCTTGTTGTCGTTGTAGCTCTTGTTGTTGTAGCAGTGGTTGTAGTCGTGGTAGTGGTTGTTGTGGTGATGATGGTGATGATCGTGATAATCGTTTACTTTGTTCAACCTCTTCTATATATCTATTTACAGCCTCATCAAATCTGTTAAAACTTCTAATATCTTCATTAGATCTGATTTCTGGAATACCAGTAGAGATGCGATATACATCCTTGATCTAATTGGCAGAGCTTAGAGATTTAATATATTCTGGTTTTACATATTTTTGTCTTTCATAATATCCAAACGCGGCAATATCAAATAATTGGGTTGGGTCCCTGATAGCAGCAATACCTTCAGGCGTAAATTTATCTGCTATCTTAGTTCTGGTTCTTGGTGGTTGTGGTTGTGGTGGTGGTTGAACCCCATGGAAATAGTCTCGGTTAGAGGCTTTGGTTTAGCGTCATTGACCTTGGGTTTTTTTAGCCTTCGTAAGAAGGTTTATTTTTTCAAAAATAAGGTCTCAGACAAATGGTCTGTTCACCCTCTCTGCTGCTAATGTAATCATCGTTATGTTGCTGACGTTGACTTAAATCGTTCTCGTTTTCTTTCTAATAATTTTTATTTCACAGTCTTAAATAAGGGATATTTGTTCAGTCCTACTGTTAAGGACATTAACCTTGGTCGAGTTTATAATGACTTCGAAAACCTCTTTCGACAAATTAAATACTTGTTTTCATCACTCTCCTAAACAAGTTGATGAGACAAACTATTTCTAAGACGAAATAATTCGTTAATTTAAACAAAAACACATGGATACCTCCAGTATACAACGAATTCATTGTAGCTTTCAACAAAAGGACAAAAATAACTTTAAACAAAATAGGAGATATCGCATAAACATCATAACAACCGAAAATTCTTGCCTTAAATGAACTAAGCAATAACCAAATGTTATCATAAAATGCCATTAAAGGCCCTGCCAGTGTAATCATAACTCATGATTATTATATCAAAGAAGCTCTAAGCCAGTTTAATGACGAGATTTTTATAATATTATAGCAAGGACCGTCCTTACGGAGACACTTGATAATATGGTAATTAACGTTGTGCTTCAAATTTATGATCAAAGGGAGTTTGATGACAAGTTTTTCGTAACTTTGTAAATGACAACGTCCATACTCCTATTTTATATCTCCGTCAAAAACAAATTAAATACTTTATTCCTGGAAGACCTATTACAAGTAGAAACTATAGGAACCAAGGTGGCCTCATCATATGCCAATATCTATATGGGTGATCTAGAACGGTAACTGCAGACCTCATCATCATATACACCATTTACTTATTTTAGGTTTATAAATGACATGTTTATGATCTGGACCGGATCTGAGTTGGAGTTAAACAAATTCCAACATTAATGTAATAGGTGCTACAAAACTGTGTTTTTCAGTGGAATACTCCAAGGATGATGTTATACTGTGATATTTACTGCATACAACAAAATATTATACGATTTATACTGTAAACCTGCAGATAAACATTGTTATCTATTATGATTCCTATTACCCCTACCGTCGCAAGAAGTCAGGTTCGTACAGCCAACTACTACGAATAAGGCATCTGTACTCAAGAATCGGACTTTGAAAAATACACCTTAAATCTCATCTAATTCGAATGAAAGGATAGGCTACCGAGCTTAAACTTTAGAAGAAGCTTTAACTAAAGCAAGTTATAAAAACCGTTCTCATCTACTTAATCCTGCTTAGAAGGATCAGACAATTAATAAAAACTAAGTTTTCAAGTAAACACACTCAGGCGTTTAGATTCGTTAGTACCGCACTAAATTGCGAGACCGTTAATTGCCTTCTGCATCAAAATGTATAAATCGAAATTACATTAGAAGAGCATTTACAAACCTCAAATGTACTACAAAGTAAAGAGGTCCTTGTACTACAGGCAATGCGTAGTCATTCAAAATGATCGCCATCTTTAAACAGACTTGATGCAGCTACTAAGGACTTTTGTGCCGTTTTACATGATATATGTGTTTGTTGTCAGTATTCTCTACTTTAGTGATTTCCTCGTGCACTGGTTCTTCAACTGGAAAGTGTTTCTTCACATATTTAGTTTGGAAAAGACAACGTTTTCTCAGTCATCTTGCCCCAATTCTAAAACAACCTTTTGTTTTGAACTGGTCCAAACATCACTCACCTTAGAACAAAGGACAATACATTTCGTCTCTCTGTACCAATTCTTCTTAGTCGAAATATCTAGCTGAATCTTATTTTTGGAACGATTTCCTAACCCATGGAGTATGGAAATTCGATAGGTGTCAACTTGATTATTTACTTTGACTGTCCTGGAAACCAATACACATCAAAATTCTAAGATTATCATTACCTTTTCAACCTCAAACCGTCAAGTAGCCAACCCACCTATAAACTTGCTCACATCTGAGACTGATTCTTCATAGACCTGATGGTAATATTCTACAGTGCAACAACTCATGTCATATGCCATCTCAACGTATCCGTCCCTAACCTTCCATATCTGTTTACTACTAAAAGAAACCTCCGTATGATAAACATAACTCAATGCATGACATCCAAGCAAAACTTACAATTTCTTTACCTCCTACAGCAATACAACTTGATTAGTGCTTGTGTATACTGCTTGACAAACATGCCCCAGCAACCAAGTGTACGGTATCAATTCAAAAGTGTTTTCTATGATACAGTAGTGTTATGTGCCAGCTCCGCACTGCTAACAGAAAACGCCGACAAGCTGTGAAGGTTTCTCTTTTCACCAGCCTAGCCATTCATTGCAAGTCTATGAAGCTGCTAAGAAGAATGCCACGTAGTTTGTGCAGGACGATCAGCCTAATATGTAATTAAGATCACTAAAGGCTCCAGCTGCAAAGAGGTCGTCAAGTTTGTAAGCAAGTTAATATCAAGGAACAAATGTACACCACTTCCAACGACCTCCTCTCCGGTCTAATTTCCAAACCTGCTTAAAATGTATTCTGTGACAAAGTACAATCCGTTAGAGACAAGCTTGACAACTCAGTTTCAACTGACTCATAGTCACCTTACATTTCTGCTACAGAATATCAACGGCAACCTTTAACAGCATTTGAACCTGTCACTATGGATTTGGTACCTACAATTGGGATGAAGAGCGCCCCAAAGTCATGTGAACTTGATCCGATTCCAACTTCACTGCTGCTTGAGTGCTTAGATTCAATACCGCCTTCACTAACCGATGTTATCATTACTTCGCATTCATCCGGTTGAGTTCCTATCGTTTTTCAAAACCGTCATTATTTTGAAGGAACAGGCGCTTGAATATAACGATTTAAAGACTACCACTCTGTTTCTAATTTCCCACTTATGTCAAAATTCTTACGAAAATTGTCCCATCTTAAGTTGTATCTCATCTGAATTCAAATAGTCTTTCTTAGCAATGAATAGTCCGCATATCGTCCTCTCCATAAAACTGAAACAGCACTTCTCAGAGTAGTTACGACCTTCTCTCTGCTTTAAATAATGAAAAGATTACTGTCTTCCAAGCTTGACTTGTCTGAGGCAACTGACACAATATACGAATATATATATTACATATATTACTAGATGTATTTTGTATTCACGATACAGCCTTATTATGGTTAAGTCCAACTTAGTCAACAGGACACAAACTGTGTCCGTAAATGGAAACATTCCAGCCTAAACGCTAGCTGCCCATCAAAAGGTGCGGCTACCATCCAAGACCTAGAGGGGTGCATTACCGATGTAAAGTCATGGATGACATGTAACAAGCTGCATACGAATGGCGATAAAACTGAAACCATTCTGCTTACCACGCAAAGACTTTCTCATTTACATCCTTTACAGCAAACAGTAAGTATCAGTAATTCCAACATTAAATTCACAGTCGGTACGAAACCTAGGTGTTACTCTCGACGGTATTTTCATTACACCAGTATGTCAAGGCTGCATATCCAGAGCAGAGACGAATCAGCTCCATTCGAGAAAAATTTTGTCGATGCCACTAAAACACTGTGTGTTCTTAGTCGGTTTCAAGACTGGACTATTGTAATTCACTTCTACCTGGTTCTTCGCAGTATCTAATACAGAAAATTCAAAACACAGTTGCTCAGATTATCCCTTGTGTAGGAAGAACTTAGCACGCCTCCCCTTGCTCTACAACCTCCAGTGGCTACCCATACAAACCAGGATCAAACATAAAATCTATTCACTATGCTACATGTCGTTGACTGACTCCAGTCCAAAACACCAATCGGTCCTCACTCATGTTTACACCACATCTAGAAACTTACGCTCATTTCCGACACACGTATTGTCATGTGTTCCCAATGTTAATACGACGTCATACGGACAACTTTCTTTCTTTTGCGTACCAGGGCCCAGCTACGTGTTTCAGATTACCCATTGATCATAGACTCCAGATAGTGTGATTCCATTCAAGAGTGCTCTTTCGGCAAAAATAACAGACTTGAAGACTTAATGTTTACTTCCTTACTTGTTGTCAGAATGTTTTTGTTGTATAATTTCATAGTGTTTGTTTTCGAAAACATTGTCCTTGTATATGTTTTATATGTTATCTAATAATGTAAAGTTATCGTATCTTATCAACAGTTGAAAACTGACTTAAATGACTATTGTGATAACTTGATAATAGTACGAGGTGGTTTAATTTATGTATGAGTCGACAACATGATGCCCATAATTATGTCAGACTGAACAATCTCAGACGAAGAGAGAAACTGATAGAGATCACGAATGAATTTGGTCTCGTTGATATCTGGAGAGTAATCCTTGGAGAAAAGAAAAAATACACTTGGAGGAGAAGAAACAAAAGAGCAAGGCTTGATGTTTCACTGATTTCGGGGAACTTGCAAATGGATATTAGAGCGGCGGATATTGTGCCAGGGTATAGAACAGACCATTCTCTTTTAACACTAGTGTATCAAATAGATAACTTCAAGAAAGGAAAACCATTTTGTAAGTTCAATAAGGTACTACACAAAGACAAGACATATATTACAAACATGCAAAACAAATAATTTAAAACTTTAAATTATAATATCGTTCGGATATTTATGACCACAATGATGTCAGTGATATTATAAATGGTAAACTAAATTTTACGATAAATGACCAATTGCCTTGTAAGTTCTTCTGATGAGATTAGTCAAAAATAATATCTTATTCTTCTTTAATAAAAGAGAGACTAGAGAGAAAGATTTAATTAAATCGATCAATAATTTAACTTATCATAATGAACAAATTAATACTAATTATTTGATAGTTGAAAAAAAAATGAATTACAAGAAAGTCGTCAGAAAATCTTAATGGTCAGGGACAGAGGGATTGAAGGAGTGGGAAAATGACGAAATATTTATCCAACTTATAAAAACAAAACTATGTAAGCAAATATATGAAAAGCATAATAAAACGTGACTACGCTATTATTAACAAACAAAACGAAACACTTGAAGAAATACAATCCTATTATGAAAGTCAATATGCTGCAAGAGATGTTGAAAACATGGATCTGAACTTAATATTCGATTGCTCTCATAATCCACACTAATTTTCTACAACATGCAAGGGTACTTAATTACGTGAAATCATATATTAATATCTATCGAATCCCAACCAGAAATCTTGAACAAAAGTTTGGATTGCACAAAAAACCGAAAACTTCTCCTTGAACATGAAAAAGTTTATCTTGGTGAAAGACAGAAATATTAGAAACCAAAACACCAATTGAATGGAAACACAACTTAATCTACCAAAGCCATTGGACTGGACTAGGCATCTTGCCGTATGATTCAAGATTTCAAATGATTATAATCAACTAAGCTTTCAGTATAAATTACTGCATAGAGTTATTGCAATTTATTATTTAAAATAGCTTGTAAGTAGCTTCATGACGTCAAGAAAATCTATCTGACATGCTCGAACTTTGTCTGGAAAGGAAAACACTCAAGATAAAATTCCTTTGAATTCTCTTTTTTTCATTTGAAACACTAAATATTGTGTTCTAGTCAGTTTCTTTGGTCTTGTATATAATTAAATCAAGTGAGCAAAGAGGGAATAATTTCATAAATTAGGACTGCATGACAACCTGGCGATGCATTTAAAAAAGTACGTTCTTGATGCTATAATTGTATTAAGGAAGATACGAAGAAACAGATTGCTGACGGAAAAGGTACGAAAAGACCAAAGTATAATCAAGAGTTTACGCAACACAGCAGACCTTGGTTGCAATCTCGCTTTCGCCTCCACTAACAAATGTCTAAGACTGGGCGTGGATGAGAAATCTCTAATATCTTCCTTAGATCAAATCGAATAACATCCAAGCTGCGTCCTGAAAAGCACAAACGATATCATTTCAGCACCGCACTCGCCAATGTGGAGATATTGGAATTACGTCACGAGACAGGATGCGTTAGGCGTTTTGATTAGTTGATTGAGTTTCCATTAGTTACCGTATGTAAAGACGTCTGCATCAACAGATGAAACCTGACTTTTAAACACTGGTCACCGACGTAGCAGTTGCAATAAAAGTAAAGACACTAAACCATGGCTATGGCAATGCTTCTAGTATTATAGAAGTTGGAACAAACAACCCATAGCAATAACAGTATAACTTTTTTTTCCGGTTTGGAAACACTTTCCACATTACCATATTTCTCCATCTATGGAGACATAGTAACTTAAAATCATGTTCTTTCCCATCTTGGGTAACAGTCCCAAAGCAGATATAATAAATTTATGTGTAATAAAGTACAGTAAGAGAATTACTAACCCTACATTCAACGAACATGAGATGTTTTGTAATGTATAAATTGTTCAGTAATGTATAATCATTGTAAACCTCAAATACCCTTCTCCAATATTGGGTACATATCAGTACCCATAGATTGTTAAATAATGTATGTGTATAGTGCGATTGTCTGTACTGTGTGTAGTTTCAATGTTTGTATAAGTAAATGTTATATTATACTTATCCTGATTTAGTTTTCTTTTGGTCAAGTGCTAAGCTGCAACGAACCTTATTATTAAAACGTTGTCTTTCAGTGGATCCAAAAACAAAATGTTACAGCTCGGTCACATGAGGCAAACGTGCTGACGACACAAATGGAAATGTAATTATAAACATATCAAAAATAAATATTAAATTGCGATCATTACGCAAAATGCATGACAGTGTTGGAAATTGTAAGCGATGCAGTCCACAAATGGATATCAGAAAAACCCAAGGGCTGTGTGCTGTTTTTAAAGTGAAATATACCAAATGCAATCTATGGGAAGCAGAACAGGCTGCCTTTCCAGAGAGGGATCAAGAGCAGAGAAAAAGAGAGGCCCAGTCACAGGAAACTTAAACGAGATGTTGGCACTCTCTTGCGTCAAAACCCGTTAAGAGTTAATGACCCGAGATTTATTCTATCCTGCCTAAACATTCAACCTCCTTCTTTAGGCTATTTACAAAAGAAACTATAACATCTGTTAATGAATCTGTTTTACTAGAAAATCAAATATTTCTTCAAGCGGTTTAATAGCCAACACACACAAGCATTCATGTGCAGTCAGACATTGCCTACAACCGCAGACCACAGAGTAAGGGGGGCCCTACCACGCAAGCTGCGGCTATTGTCATGGAACATTGTACGAGCAGAAAACTCCCACTCTGTCTGTCAATTGCCAATGAATTCTGTGGAAAGAAAATATGCACACGCTTAAACTGCAAAAAAATCATCGCACAGAAGTCTGGATGTAATCCACTGAACCAGTTTAGCAAAGGAAAATTCAACTAAGCTAGACATGTTAAACATACTAAAGATGGATTCTTTATCTTGCGATGCAAGTTCTCAGCTTGGAAAAAAAACTGTCAGGGAACATTCGGCTAAGTTTCAGAGACCGATGCGACAGTATATATTCTATGTGCATGTGACGCGTACACTTAAAAAAATGTAAAATATATAGATTTAATTAGTCCATTCCCAGGTATGGACAAACGTCTATTTCGACGCATACAACGATGTTTCAATTATGAAGAAATATTTCTGTCAAAGGGAAAGACAGCAGCCCAAAATGTTATTCAATGTTTCAGTAACAGATATGGAAATTGCAGAAATAATATCTTGTCTGCCTTATGCATTTGGCATCCTATTCACCAAAATTTATGCCATCTGGTAAACATTTAAATCTTTGTTCTGAAGACACTGGAAAGCTTGAAGCGATACTAAGAGAATCTGTCTCAAATGTCAAGTTAGGTAAAATCTCACGCCTTCTCAGCACAAATAAGTGTAAGAGTTTGCACAGTAGAATTTTCTCATTTACACATAAAACATCATTATGGATCCGAACTGTTGAATCTTTATATCACTCAGCCCTTCATAGTTCTATATTTGGTACAGGAAAGTCTTCAATCCTACTGGCTGAGTCTCTTGGAATTGATTCTAATCACTCTGATCCAGTATTTCAGCACATGGTAGAACTAGATCAAAGAACAGCATAAAATAGAGAGAGGAAATCGAGTCTTCAATACAAGTATACACCCCACGTCAAACGCAAACAAAAATACAACAACACTTATACAAAATTCAGTATTTGCCAACTCAAGAAATATTTGTATCTGAGAACATTCATGCACTTTAGATCCCTTAAATTAATACCATTAAAGAATTATTAAATGTATTTGAATATCGCAGTATGCACCTCTCATAGCCCCTATAGTCTTGGCATTAACCATTGGCCAAAACAGTATTTCTTTTGTTATGTAATCATGTTGATCATGTGAGCCTTTTCCTTGTTACTTGGGTATGTCAAGTTAAAACTTTTTTATATGTCATTAATTCTTGAGCTGTTAATTAACTTTGAAATATGTCTGACAGCTTAATGAACCAAGACCATATGACACAATGGAAATATTATCTGAAAATAAACAAAATATTGAACATCATGACAATGACATTTCTGGACTTTTTTCTTACCCATATGGTTCTGTTGTTAATAAACAACGAGGAAATGTCCAAAAGTATTAACAATTCAAACAAGAACTGATAGCATTGTCTATAGGAAAAGTAAATTCTTGCAACATTTTTATAAACACTGACCTCCATAACACACGGGTTTCTTTTTTCCACTAGTCAATGCCTTGTTGCGTACAATGAGAAGGGAGGTAACGTTTCTCAAACATACATGCAGCCCCTTAGTTCAAGTAGATTTGTGGAATGAATAGACTCATTTAAGTTCTAAAATGCATTGAATATAAACTAAATGAGTCAATATCAATACATACAGCACAAAATATAACTCCATGGGTGTACATCTTAATGCTCTTTAAGGGTGCTCTCTCCAGACATTACGAACGTTTGAGAGAGTGACGTATGTTAGGTGAAGTGTGCATTTGACATATGCACAATGGAGAGAATGTTGGTATATCTCTATGCTGCTTTCATGTACTGTGGCTGTCATTTGTTTGGATATTGTACTTGTGGAAATTGTACATGATCTAAGCACACAGTAGACCAAAATAGTTGCTCCCATGTGCTTGAAAAAGTAACCTGAGTTAGTCAAAAATGCACTTCTTTTAGCACTTATTAAAAGTAGGGCAAACGAAGTTTGCAAACGTAGGCAAAAGTGCAATGAATGAATTACAAAATACCTGAAAAGTAAACAAATGTTTACAATTTACCTCTGAATTCTTGGAAGTGAAAATAACCAAGCGGAGATTTCAGTTTTGTTGGATACGAGCACATCTGAACTGACCCTAAAGTGTATACTCTAGAACTCAAATTACATCCATAAATCATGCACCAAAATAAAGGGAATTAAAAGTTTTTTAACAATACTACATTATACGAGGTTTTAATTAAATATCAAGCAAAACAAATAAGTAAATTCTGGCAATTTCATTTCCTTTAAAAGTCTTACCCAATGCAAAATAAAATCGTAGAGCGCCACCAAACCAAGCCTGATAAACAGTTCATTAGAACTGAAATCGTCTCAAAAGGAACCGAAGCTAGTATCATTCCCTAACCCTCGATCTCAGTTTGCTGCTAAGAGAAACCTTCGTATGACAAATATAACGTAACTAATGCATGACATCCATGCAAACCTAACAACTTCTTTACCTCCTACAGCAGTTCAGCTTGATAAATGCTTGTGTATATTGCATGACAAATATGCCACAGCAGCCAGGTGCAGAGTATCAATTCAAAAGTGTTTCCCATGGGATAGTAGTGTTATGGACCAGTTCCATACTGCTAAAAGAGAACGACGTAAGAATGAGAGGCTTTGTCTTTCCACCTGCCTAACTATTCATTGCACATCTATGAAACTGCAAAGAAGAATGTCACAAGCATAGTTCATGTACCACAATCAGTCTACTATAGTGTTAAGGTCACTGAAATTTCCAGCTGCAAAGAGCTATTCAAGATTACGAACTAATGTCAAGGTCATATACACCACTTCTATCGACCTTCTATCCGATCGACTTTCCGGACCTGTTTGAACATTTCTTTTTTGACAAAGTACAATTCATTAGAGACATCCTAGACAACACAATTTCGACAGACTCATTCCAATCGTTTTTATAATCTGCCATTGTAAAGCCTTTGTTGAAGAAACACGCTTGATCATAACGATTTAAAGAACTACCGCCCACTTTCCATCCTCTCATAATAGACGAAGTATATTACTGTACTGGTTAGAGACCAATTCTCGCCATAATAATAATAACTCAGTTAATAATAATTACCTGATGCTTATTTTCGATCGGGCTTGTCAACTATAATCACTCTTTTTATTTTTAAAACAAGAACCAAAACTTTGCGTGCGGTCGCGAGTTATTATTAATATGGCGACCATTGGTACGCGGCGAGAATTGGTCTCTAACCAGTACTGTCTCCAGCATGTACATGGTATTCACGATAGAGTCTTATTATGGTTCAAGTCCAATTTAGTCAACAGGATACAATCTGTGTCCGTAAATGGAAAACACTCCAGCCCAGTGGATCTATATGCTGGTGTCCCGCAAAGCTCTGTGTTCGTGGCCCTGTTCTCCTGATTCTATATTCTCAGCCGTTCTCAAGTATCATAGATCGACATCTAATATCTCACCAAGTGTAAGCTGACGACACTCAAATATATAAATACAAATCTACCTGCCCATCTAAAGCTGAGGCTAACATCGAAGGCGTAGAGAGGTGCATTTCCGATGTGGAATCATGGAAGACATGTAACAAGCTGCATATGAATGATGATAAAACTGAAACCATCCTGCCTGTCACGCAAAGACGTTTCCATTAATATCCTTTACCTCAAACAATAAATATTAGCGAAAGCAACATTAAATTCATAGTCAGTATAAAACCTAAACGTCACTCACGCAATTAGACTTTAATAGGTGGAACAGTGTCGATATGGGCTGCCAAATGTGTGAGATATTATATTCTCGAACATTTTAGATTCATGTTCCCCCACTCGGTCGACCACTGCACAGCATCTTTTGTACTGAAGTGAGATGTTACAGCCATTGTATCATCAATACCATACGTTGTATACTTATCCAATATGTGATTATGGCCTTCGATAGTTCATCTTGCATTCACTATATTGATACACTTGCTTCCACAAAGTAAGCGCTTGTAACACAGCAGATGTTGGACGGAACTGCAGCCATTTTATAGCAAGTATTAGGCTGCAATGGGCATTTAGCACAGATTATTTAAGAAAAAAATAAATTATATCTTCACCCAAAATTAATATTGTAAGTTTTGTTTGAATAATTAATTTCAGTTATTATTTCAGAGCAATGATATTGATCAAATTTGTTTTCTCTGTCATGTAAAAAATTATTCCATATTCTACAAAATGGTTAAACTGTCATAAAACAGCAGGCTTCAACAACATTGGAACAAATGAAGAAATGCACATTTGTGTACAACAAACGACAGTAATATTTGACCAAAATCGCTTGCTATTTTATCAGTTTGTGTAAACCCCCCACCTTTCTTTTTTATTATGAGTCTCAAGCACATTCCTGCAATAGCCTCTAATTTTTCCTGAAGTGTAGATTAGTTGCGAAACATTTTTACTTCGATTCAGTTTAAAATTCAGTTGATTTTCAGTCTCATCTCTTGAATTTTTCTAAACGTAAATTGTTAGCAGTCAAACAAATTCCCACAGCGCTGCTCAGATGGTGACAGTAGCGTTTGTTTTGACTTTAGATGACGTCATAAACACAACGTCATTGATAGCGTCATAATATGATTTTGTCAGCTGTAGATGGCGCAGTAATCACTTTGTGTTTGCGCATTCGCGCCAAATTATATTTTCGTTAGCGTGATAATTGTTTTCGTTATTGAGTTCTCTGGTAAACATCGCCAAGAACGGCAAGGTTGGTGATGGTAAATAGAAAAGTATTACAGTAGTAAAAGTAGTAGTTGTAGTAACATCTGCGGCACCAGAATCAAAAGTAGCGACAGGACTAATAGTGGAACATTCAGTCACAAACAAATTACTGCAAGTTTTCATTGTTATAGTATTTGTACACCGTTTAAACCTCCCTACCAATTCTGAAAGCGAAACGCTTCAAGGACATAACAAATGCACAAAAGTTAGCCATTTCATTTTGGTGATATTTTATTTCTAACCTGACGATTCCCAAGTGTCCCTAACACTGTCGACTTACTCGCGTTTCAAATCAAACTGAAGCTCTCAATTTTTATAAACAAGCAGAGACAATGTTCACTGTCCTTTTCTAGTTTCTAGAACAGCACAGTTCAATTAAAACTGTGTCGTCTGTGTTCAGTATTTGCAATGTCTAGTTCTAATATTTCTAAAACAATCTGAACAAATAAAAACGACGAACTTTCTTATATATCTGTTTAAAGAAACATAACTCTAAAATTTACGTAATTATTTAGATTATCAAAGATTGTGACCTACAGCTCATCTGTTACTTGAAAAAGAAGCAAATATGGCGACAAAACTCCAACAAGCTGACTATGTTTAGGACCCCCTGACGACGATCAGGTAAGAAAATATATATCAATGAATGAAATGGCTGCGTTTTCTACATTTTTTACATGCTTGAAGCCTTCGGTTTTTAAAATCAACAAGGGGGCGCAAACAAACTTAAGGATGTGCAAATACTATAGTCTGATCGTTGTTATCAATCATTATCAGTTTATTCGTTATATGTTAGTATTATCATTGGTAACAGTAATATTAATATAAGTAGTATTTTTATGTTGCTTCAGTGTGTTTGATATCTAGATCAACTTACAAAAAGTAGATCTGATGAACACAAATACCAGTCCATGTTCTCTTGACTTTTCATTCAGCAAACAAATAAAATCATTCATGTGTATAAAAGTTGAAAACGTCATTCAGATCAAATCATTACTAGTGATAACTCTTCCTACAAGAAATGGAATGCTTTTTCTGATATGCTTCCATAAATTAAGTGAGCCGGGATTTCCAAAGATCAGCAAACAATGAACGTGTGTGATGGTGCCTGTTGTTGATTGTGTTAAATACGTTCCTTTCCTTTATACATATTATTTTAAAATAATGATTATTATTATTATTATTATTATTATTATTATTATTATTAAGCATATAAATGGTGTGAGATTGCAAAATATTTCCTTGTACAAGAAGCACAGTTGCTCCTTCTTTGAACATAACGCGGTTCTGGTTTCTATGGGATATAACTGCGCTATTTGTCCGATTATATTTGAGAAAGATCCATGAAACGCATGGGACGAAATGACTTACTACGAAACGAACATATAAACATCTACGGAATTAACTGTGTTTAAGATGTGGCATAATCGTTTATCTAGGTTAAACAAGTACTGGAGACTTTTTCGTCAGTTCTGGGCTTCTGAATAATCCTGAGGAGTGATGTCATCTTTGGATAAATTTGTCCTCACTAAAGTCTACCTAGATGGATTTTTTTTCCTTCTTTTGTTTCCGTGAAAATTCCATTAAAGTAGTCTAAGAACTGGAATATATTTATTCGTGTCGCTCTTTTAATTTCTTATCATCAAAAATAACGGGTAGTGCCTATTTAAATTAGCTTCTATCATTGAATGCAACCAACCTTTGAATACACTAAATATTAACTAAAAAACAATTTTGAACTAATTTCGACTAATAATGTTGGTCTACCTAACATGCAACTATAACAGCGTTCGCTCTGTGGTTGGATGACGTCACAGACATGCTCTGATTTTGACGTCAAAATAGTCTTTGATATCTACAAATAGATGGCGTTTAACTACCAATTTTAACGTCTCGGTCTCGCTCTTTAAATGAAATCGCGTGATTCATGCCTTACACTACTAGTTATTGATGATGATGATGATGATGATGATGATGATGATGATTATAGCAATGCCCACTAGGATTGCAGTTGTTTTTATTTTTGTTTGTATTAAAATATTCAATCATCGTTGTCATTATTAATGATTTAATTGATATCCTAAAGATGGCATTTACTTTTTATCTATTGTAATTTTTAAGAAACTCTTTTAACTTACGTTGTAGCTTACATATAAATTTAGTATTTAATCTGCGTCACAGAAAATCAGCTTGAGAAAAGACCTGCCGGATAACTATCACTAAACTTTGTTCGTCATAAAGGTATCGTCTATCCTCGCTTAAAAGTCGAATTCAACTGCAAACTGCACATACCCAGATCTGCCTGCCTTCTATGTAGTTTGTTGAGAGTAATTAGAAGCAAATGCAATATAGACCCTGATCTACAGGCACGTTATGCGACGTATACAGTATTCACAATAAAACTATAGATATTAGATCTATATTTAAGTACTGTATATCTAACAGAATAAGTAAATGGAAAGCTCAATAATATTGAGAATGAAAGACAGTGATCAGTTTACATTTTAAATGCATCCCACGAATCCAAAAACTATACAGACTTTCACCGAATTTTTTATACAAATTGCACGGTCCCACAACTATATAGTCTCCCACCGAAATTCTTAAATTTGTATACAAATTCCACGAGTCCCACAACTGTATAGACTCTCTCACCGAAACTCTTATACAAATTCCACGAGTCCCACAACTGTATAGACTCTCTCAACAAAACTCTTAAATAAATTACACGAGTCCCACAACTGTATAGACTCTCACCGAAATTTCAAACAGCTCTCACTTGCTGATGTTAGATACTGAAACTTTTCTGAGGAGTATATAAGAGGTCCATGAGACACTATTTAACTTTAAAATTTTAATGGTTAGAATTTTTTTAGTTCTCTCAGTCTGATCACAATTATCGGATTACATGACTTTGATGAAACTACTATAATAGACATGTTCAAGCTACTATACAAAGAAATGAATTCACCAAGCACAGAACCGAAAGATTTTTTATGGTGATCATTACTGCGATACAAAGTAAGAAGTAAGAATTAGCACAACATAATACTCTCGTCATTTTCTTGCCACCATTTTCATCATCTTTTCCTTCTGACTTTCTCCTATATTTTTCAGACGATTATCATGTTGCGAACTCTGTAATTTTGTCATGGAATGTAAGATATGGAAACTCCATGAAGGAAAACCGGAAAATTTTACTGAAACATATCATCATATGAGAGAGAGAGAGAGAGAGAGAGAGAGAGAGAGAGAGAGGCAGAGAACTCAATCCATTCCAATGTATCACTTTTCCGGTGTTATCGGTGGAGGCCCCGGTGTCGTCAACAATAACATTTATGCTAAGTGCATCTTACGACTCTATGGTCTTAAACTAATAGAAAAGAGCGAAAAGCAACAAGTTTTGTAACATTCCACAAGTATTTATTTTCCCTAGATTACAAAGTGAAAATTTAAAAAGAACTAACAGTATTGTGAATTAAATTCCGAATAGTCCAAAAAGTTCATTCACCAGTCCTAATGAATAAAGTTCTAATTAAATTTCACTTGTGTTCCAAAAAAAAATATTCAACACTGAATGTGTTGATGTGTCTGTTGTCTTGAATATGCTAATATGCCAGTGGCCTGAATTGGGACGATGTGCTAACAGTCAATTTTCTGCCCAAGTATATATAAAGATGCCCCACTCTAAATCCCAAAATAGTCACCAACACATATAAAATCAACAACAACTTGTGTATATAATACTAATAACTCTGTTCATGGCACATAACATAATCGGCTAATTCAGGGCTAAGAACGTTTAATAATAATAATAATTATAATAATAATAAACAACTTTATTTAACAAGAATAACACATTTGGTCATGAAGGACCCATCTACAATGTGGTCCTCAATTTTTATATTTGGTTATGTTAAAAAAATTTTAAAATTTTAAAAGTCATATACATAATCAGATATCTTTGGACTCTCATTCACACAGATTTAAATGAATTAATATGTATGACTATACTGGTCAACCGATACATATATGAACAATAAACTGACAACGAACAGTGAAAAACCAGTGTCTAACTAGCCTGAGCGCTTTCGACTCTTAATGCGTCTTTTTCAAAGGCATATACAAAACATATACAAGACAAACAAATAAAACAGAAAAACCGTAGTGTTTGCAAAACTTTACATGGCTGTTTCCACAGGAATTACACCTTTAAATGTATTATGTTTCAACTAGTTTATACCAACTTGTTGCGGATACTGGGAAATATTTGTATTAACGTAGAAATCGATGAGCCATAACGCCGTCTGTTATTTTGTGTACATTTATGTAAGCTCAAATTACATCCCGGATATTTCATTGTTATAGTCGTAATTGTAGGCTATTAAGCAAATTTAGAGAATTTTTCTAAAGGAAAATGTGTCGGCTGCAAAAGATAGTTTTATTTGTGCATGGCTGTCTTTCTCTAGTCTTCTTGGTTTAAACCGCGTGATTTCAATGTTCTAACGCGGCGTATCCAGTAAGATTCCTTTTCTTTCCTGGTTTTATATATATAAATGCAATAAACTGACAACGAACAGTGAAAAACTAGTATCTAACTAGCCTGAGCGCTTTCGACTCTTAATGGGTCTTTTTCAAAGGCATATACAAAACATAGACAAGACAAACAAA
>JAECUM010006691.1:0-80340 GCA_016617855.1 Megalonaias nervosa | reverse complement strand
ACATCATTAAGTAAAGCCAACAAATAATACAAATTAAATATAACCTACCAACCCACCTGTGTTTTCACAATTTTGGCAAATTTATTAAAGAACATTTTTATCCATGATAAAGTGACTCCAGCTTTTAAAAAAGTTTAAAAGGCAGGCCCACTGGACTTATTTTATGAAAAATGTTACTTTGATTTAAAACTGCACATGATCCGTTAATTAGGTCATAGTTTGGGGTCAGCAGAAGACTATGGTATTCTTTGGAGGCAAGACAATACATTTTTTACGGTATGCTTTTTTCAGTCAGAGAAAGAGAAGCAACTTTCTAAACAGTTTAGAAAAGAGGAGAAGAAAATGAAGACAGGAAAACAGGATGACAGTGGACAGCCCATGACCTTCAACCCACAGGAGTTGCGGGCTCAAAGGTTAGGATACCTTAATATTTGTTATTATCCTGTATTACAATGGTCACTAACAATTTTACAATAAAGTGGTGGCCTTATTAGGAGCAAATGACTGCTTATTAGTATTGATAAAATGGGGATAATGGGCTACTTTGTTGAAGTATGATGTGACTGATTATTAATGCTAAATGGGGATTATAAGTTACTTTGTTGTATGATGTGACTGTTCATTAGGAATGATAAAATGGGGATAATGGGCTACTTTGTTGTATGATGTGACTGCTTATTAATGATAAAATGGGAATAATGGGCTACTTTGTTGTATGATGTGACTGCTTATTAATGATAAAATGGGCTACTTTGTTGTATGATGTGACTGCTTATGAGGAATGATAAAATGGAGATAATGAGCTACTTTGTTGTATGATGTGACTGCTTATTAGGAATGATAAAAAGGGGATAATGGGCTATTTTGTTGTATGATGTGACTGCTTATTAATAATGGTAAAATGGGGATAATGGGCTACTTTGTTGAAGTATGATGTGACTGTTTATTAGTAATAAAGCCTCTTTGTTGAAAAGTCTTGTAGGACACCTGACCGTATATTGTCCAAGAATGATGTGTCTGTCTCACATTCTATTAGAATAGTAGTGTCCCTAGAATCCTTGACAAAATTGTGTACCTATATTTTTGGCATATCCCCAGTTTCAGGAAATATTCAGCTTAGGATCTTGTCAATATAAAATTGTAGATATGGTGATTGTCAGTATAAAATTGTAGATATGGTGATAAAGGCTTTCAAGGAGGCCAGGAATGAATGCAAAGGTTGGCATTTACATATAGATGTATATGGTAAAAGCCGAAGGTCTGCATTTACATATCGATGTATATGGTAATAGTCTTCAAGACTGGAAGGGTCAGCATTGGCATATTGTCTTTTTAGGTGAATCATTTCCTTTATGAAATGATAGTAAGTGAGTCAGTATATTTGGAAAACAAGCACAGTGGTTTTATCAAACTGCTTAACCCTTTCACTTCCCTGTTCTTTTGTCCATTGTGTTCATCCATTGATTGTAGACTGTGGCCATGTGTACATCATGGAAATGACATTGATATCAACATCAGTGAACAACTATGCTGATATTGATCACAGAAAATATTTCTCAGACACAGGCCACGGGCAAGTGACTTAAAAATATCACAAGCTCTGACTCAAATTCCTCCAGCTGCATATTCCTGATGGGGCCCTATTTTATTAATATTATTTTGACATAGTGTTGAAATTGCTGTACTTTAAATATGAAAGAAACAAACAAAACTCATATTAATTTGACTTGTATGCTTATTTGCCTTTCAAAAATTTCATATAAAGCAGTTTTCCTCCAGGTCCTGATGTCAACCATTGTCTGATTGCTCCAGTTCTCAAAGAATTTATCAGACACAGGCCCTGGGGAAGTCTGTTTAAAAAAGAATCACTTGCGCTTACTTGAAATCCACTTGCCCAACAAGGCCATATTTTAATACTATTATTTTAACACACCCAGCCTGTCCATAAAGAATAAATGGTTGGTACCTTATACTTGTGATAATGGTAACTGAAGCTTTGCTCACATAAAATTTATATAGCTTTTGATTCGATTAAGCAGATGGTCTTCATAATTTGGAGGACCTGCATGTGGATTCCAGCAGGGAGCTAAGTGTTGATAATTTACAAGTGCCTTTAAAGAACTTCATAAAATTGCAGCATTTTGTCGGTATGCTCAAGGTTTCTTTCTGGCAAATTATACAAAATGTTTTTTTGGACAGGCTTGACAGGTAGCTTACTTATAATATGAGAAGGGCCCGATCTACATTTAGAGGGGCTTTGTGCTATCAGGTGTTTTGAACTCGGACTGAGTGACTAACCATAGTCAATAGTATCAACAGAATATAGTGATAACTACTTATGTAATGAAACTCACCCCATCACAAACTAAAAACAGAAATAATTAATATGAAATATTCAGATTGAACTGTTTTTAAAAATCTTTTTAGTGAACTAGTTTCCTAATAGTAAATAGTATTCTATTGTTAATTTGGGCATACTCTCTTGTTTTCCCTATTTCTGAAATGAAGTAATCCAGTAACAAGTATGATGAAAAGAGGTTATGAATATGATGTTTTATTGACAATAAACCAGCAACAAGATGAGCTACAATGCTATAGTAGATTAGCCAATGACTTTCTTTTTGAACATGCTAACAGATATGCTGTTGATTTATTACATCAGTCAACAGATCAGTTTTGAGGACTGATCTGCTCTTCACCACGTCCCTTCATTGTGCATGCTGGTATGACCGACACTGCTAGAAAATTTATTCCACACTTTTCTAATCCTGTGTTATTTGTGCGCCCCCAAGAAATAAGGAATTATTTAGGTGAAACACCTGTACATATTACATGGGTTAATAATGTCTTCAGTGAGAAAATGTAAGCACTTGTGAAGTTTTGAGTTAAAACATATATTCAACATCAATTGCTGTATTCAACTGAAAATTTTGGATACTTTTTCTAAGTGTATAGACTAACATATGATGAGTGCCAGGCTTTCCTATTATGGTCAGTAATGTTAAAGTTTTGTGCAAAAGTTTATGAAAGTCAGGCCTGGAATTACGACAAATTGTGATGCTTCAGTGATTTTTATAACAGTTACTCCCTTTTTAGACCTACAGCTGGTTTTTGCATATGAAAAAATTTTGTGAATGCAAACACTCTGTTTTTATTGGATTGCTGTGAAACTGAGTACATGAAATCTTCAAAAGATATGCATGTTTACCATTGTACTCACTGTTTTAGGAAGATTTATACATTGTTTTGACTGTGGACTCCATGTACATATGGATTTAATTGGGGATATGCAGGGGTGTTTTGACATGAAACAAATGCTCACTATCCCTCACTCAGTTTAATTAATATTTAGAATATTACATGATCTCAGCCTCCCTTTTGCCCCGTGTCACCACTCCCATGAATCGTGCCCCTTGGTATGACCATTATTATTCAGTAGAGCCTTAACCATTTCCAGGCATATTTTGAATATGACATCATGTTCTTACCTATCATGTGGTACACTCCTGTTCTTGGATTATGTCTCTGAGTGGACAAATGGGTGAAAAAGTATATATACATAACATTATTATATACATTGCTCACTTCTTGTGGCATTCCTGCCCTTGGGTCATGTGCCAGGTGGGGTTCATGGGTCATGATGTTATGCTCTTTGATATATTGACAGCTCATAGGTGGCATATGCTGTCTCTTAAAACATTAGGCTTTTGAAAAACATAACTGATGTCAGGAAATTTTGTGAGCTATGGAAAATTGCAGTTTAGAAAATAAGTTGTTCCAAATATGAAAAAGATTAAGGAGTCCACATATTTAGACTGATGATGGTAATTGCTGCTGATAAATGCCATTTATTGCAGCATGTTCCAAAAATATTGAATGCAAGCTTTTAATGAAGTTCCATGATGTCGAAGCATGTGGTTACTATAGTAATTTGATGTTTACTTGCTGATTATGCATCAGGGAAAGTTGGAATTTCCTCAAAATGCAGTTGGATGCTGCTATCTTTGTTGGAGAGAGTGCATGCATGAGTCAGTGAAACTGATTTTGAAGGATTAAGTTCAGCTCAAGACCTTTTTGAATATCTGAAAAAATATACATGAAGCAAGAATTTGTAAAATTATTTCAGAGAAAGTCATGGGCCATGAATCTGAAGTGCTAACCATGAAGCTGAATTTGTATAATCCATTCAGTTCTATTATAGGTGAATGGGAATTCTCTTGATGCTGTACATAATATAAGTGGATCAGGTGGTAGCTTTATAACATTTTTGAATTAGAAATGAACAATAATTAAAAAAACTGAATTTATATGTTCTTATTGCTTTACCAGCTGCAGCAGAATTATTCTTGAGGTAATTTTCAGTAGGTAAAGTAATGTTTGCTTGGTAGCACTTAGAAGCAGTATGTGTACACTTCACATCATTCTGTTATTGACAGTATTATAACTCCTTAACACACACAATTGCAAATGAATGGGGGAAAGAGAGCACAGCGCTCACTTATTATAACATTCTTCATTATAACGTTATAAAAGATATAACATGGTACAACTATGGACTTCATAGCCAAAAATAACACCAATGTATAACAATATTGTTGAAAGAAAAGATGAAGCTTGGTTTTATGTCTCCTTTTCAAAACACCATTATATAACATATTTTGATAGTTTCCGATTTACTATGGTTCAGCATGTTATGCTATTCTCAGTATATTGCAGTTCTGTACTTGGTGCTGTTCTTTCATAACATAGTCCGCAGTTATGGACCTCAGCTGAGGGAGAGCTGTATATTGAAGTCATCTTGTCTGTCCATCACACTTTTGTTTACCTAATATTCACTTGAAATATCTATATGAAACTTGATACAGTTGTGTATCATGACTAAATATTGTGTCCTGTAAAAAATAGAATCTTCCTGATCTGCCTTTTAATAGTTATCCCAGTACATAGTTTGTATTGTTTCTGTATATCCATCTTTTTTTTCAGTTAATAACTCCAGCACTGTTTGATCAGTTTCATGAAACTTGTTATGCATTTGTATTATGACAATAGTTTGTGTTCTGATTATTCTGCTTTGTCATATTAGCACTTTTTAGAGTTATCTCCCTATTTTTTAAGTTTAATTTATGCTTCATATCTGTATGCACTCATTTACTGATACAACTAATTAGGCAAAGTGTTAAATCTGTGCTGTAAGCAGAAACTCATGCTTTCTGTTCTTTTTGCAACAGTAATTTTAATGCATGTTGACAAGTAAGTCACTACCTAATCACAGCGTTTCTATTACAGAGAGTTAGCATTGCGTACAGCTTCAGCAGTCCCTCTCTTTTCTGGAAGGTCTACGTACACACCTGCAGAAAGGTTTCCAAATGTGTATGACACCATGCAGGAGGCCAGGCAGTCTTCAGCATTCATTGGAGATGTCAAGGTGATGTATATAAAATAAAGCATTCAAAGCTGTGATTCATAGTTTTTATGGTTTTATAGAGGTAGCCAGTACAAAGACCTTGTCTGAGTATTAAATGGCTTTACTGAAGCCAAAATTCTAGTAGGTGCATTAACTTTAAAACTAAATGCTTGTAAGAGTTAATTCCTATCCATCCTATCATTGAAGCTACAGGGGTGGGTGGTTGTGTAGCTTTAACAATTTTTCGGTCAAATCGCTATGATGTCTGAAGTGTGAGAGTTGATAGTGATGTCTAGAACTGGGGCATCATGCCACAGACACTTAGCATCATGCATAGTGAGATGGCAGTGATCCATAACGATGCATGCTTTAGACCACTCGGGATCCCCAACAATGTAAGAATCTAGTATGAAATTTTTTGCAACATAAAAGACTTGATGAAAAAGATATTTTATACTTTGTGTATTATATACAAAGATACCAAATGCAGAGTCTAATAATGATGCTGAACAATGATGGTGTCTTATATACAGGAATTTGTCAACTGTCGTTGGACCATATTCATAGCATCAGCAATAATTTGGAACTATGGTTGTTTTAAAGTGCATGTGTTAGCTTATCCATGCCAGCCTATGTTGGCTGCCTCCATGTGTTCTTGCAAAAGTTATTTAAATCCCGTTTCCTGGGCTTGATATAGCCAATAATGTCTTCAGAGTGCCTTTGAAAAACCAATGGAATGACCAACAGTCCATCAGCAATTGCTTGTTACCATTTCTGACATGATTTTCGTCTAGCTTAGTATATAAGCTAAATATCATCATGATCATGGATGAAGTCAACAGTGAGCAAAGTTCTTTTATGTCATTGGGATCATCTTGCATTTGGTTGGTTGAACTTGTTACCACTGTGGAGGCATAGTTTTAATTTTAATCAGATTTGAAATATAGGCTTATGTCAGCATAATCTTGGACAAAAGATTTAATAATGAGTGAGATCCATTCATGTTGATCAGGTGATTTTGTATCTAATTGGCTGAGTTTATTACCACATTGGAGACCATAAATCTAGTCCTGTTTTAATCAGAATTGGAATATAAGTTTATATAAATGAGATCTTGGATGAGTTTGATAATAAACGAGATCCACATATTAATGAGGTTGTCTTGCATCAGATGGCATAGCTTATTAGATGGCGTAGCTTATTGCCACTCTGGAGGTCATATTTCTGATCGGATTTTGGTCACACTTGGAATACATGCATGTATCATCATGATCTGTCAAATTATATCATGAGTGAGATTCCTAATATTAATGAGGTGATCTTGCTTCTGATTCGCTGAGCTTGTTCACACATAATCAGCTCAATTTATGATCAGATTTTGATCAAAGTTATTAATTAATCTTAGTCGAAATTAGTCATATATCATAAGAGTGGTAGTTGAGTTTGATTATGAGGGTGTTGGATGAGTTTAATTATGAGGGTGTCGGAAGAGTTTGATTGTTGTTGTTGTTGTTGTAGGGTTTAATGCCATTTTTCAGCACAAGATAGGCTATACATGGCGGCTAGTATTAATGGTGGAGGAAGAACCCTGGAAAACTCCAGGAAGAACCACCGACCCACGAGAAGCTACTGGCAGGTTTTCTCATGTACCCATGTTAGCCGAGCCTGGGACTCGAACCCACGCAGACAGGTGAGATGGGAGTGATCCAGAACGGTGAGCGCTTTAGACCACTTGGCCACTTGGGGCCCAAAGAAAGAGTTTGATTAAGAGGGTGTTGGATAAGTTTGATCATGGGGGTGTTGGATGAGTTAGATTATGAGGGTGTTGATTGTGAGGGGGTTGGATGGGTTTGATCATGAGGGTGTTGGATGAGTCTGATCAAGAGGGTGTTGGATGAGTTTGATTAATGAGGGTGTTGGATGAGTTTGATTAATGAAGATATTGGATGAGTTTGATTAATGAGGATGTTGGATGAGTTGATTAATGAGGGTGTTGGATGGGTTTGATTATAAGCTAGATTAACTGATATTTGTTTATGAGTTAATCATGTGTCTGATTCACTGAGCATGTTATCATTCTCGAGAATGAATTTAGTTTGAATTTTTTCAGTTTGGTAAATAAGCTTATATCATCATGGATTTGGACAGGTTCTTGACAAGTGAGTTCACCCCATTTTAATGAGGCAATCATGGATCTGATTGACTGAGATTGTTACTTCTCTAGAGACTATATTTCTCGTCTGATTTGGAAAAACCTTGGTAAATAGATTTATATCATCAAGACTATGGATGAGTTTGATTACAAGTTAGAGATATGCATGTTATTCATGCCTTTTGACTTTGAAAGTTTTTTTCAGACTGTAGGTAAAATCAATGCAATATAAAAATTGAGAGATGTAGTCAAACCTCTCCCAATGGTCACCTTTATACAGTGGTCATCTGGTAACAATGATCATTTCAACCCCCCTCCCACAAATTGCAGATTTCCTCTTTGAAAGTCATGTATATAAGGGTCATGTGCTTTTGATGGCCAGTGGCCAGGTGTTTCATAACCAGATAATAGTTTCTCTTTGCTTTAAGTGGTCCTTGGAGCATATCAAGTGACAGCTCAATGTGTACAATTTGAACTTTTGTGTGATGAGGACGGTATGTTTAGATAAAGGAATAGTATACGGATTGATGTGTGAACATTTCTTATCTCACTTGTACTCACATACTCCAGTCACACTGTCAGTGCAACTCAAGAGTGTCAATATGTCAAATTTGAAAGAAGCAGTTTTATTATTTGAGAGAGTGGGTAGAATCTAAGCTTTTTTTAATCCCTGTTCATTGGAGGCCTCTCATGGAAGCTGACTCTTTTGATCTTGGTGAGCTGCTTTGGTTGACTTGTGTGATTTTGAAGTGTGAATACCAGTTCCTAAGTGATATTATAGAAGCTGACCAAATAAAAGTCTGTCTTATTTTGGAGCCATATGTAAGCTGTCATTTGGTAGTGAAACTGGCATATTGTCATGGCAACACAAAGATGAGTGATATTTGTTCTGAGCATGAGTGATTATTTATATGGATGGATTAAAGTGATTGGAATACAATAATCTTGTGTAGAACATAACTTTGGGAGAGAACAATATAGACATGTATTTTATGAAATTTTTTGAATAGTTAAATAAATCAGTTAATAATAATAATAATAATAATAATAATAATGGTGGTATTAGTTGCATGTTGTGTATAAGTTTGAATGGTGAACAAGTGTATAAAGGTGAGTTTTACTTTAACCCATAGGTGGCCACTATTGACAGGTTTGGCTATAGTTTACACAGGGTTATGTTCTTACAATACAGTGGAAGCCTGCATGCTGAAATAGTCAGCTGTTAAGTTATGTAAGCCAAGTGAGCATTATAAGGCCCACTTGGACCTCTTGTTAAAGGAAATGCTTAATGGACCATAGTATTCTGTTTGATTGGGCAGCAGTTAATAGACATGCTGCAAAATTTGATTGGTTCCATTGAGGATCACATAGATTATATTAGAAGTTTTGAGTTATATTTTAAAGAAATGCATCATACATATATTTGCAGTTGGCAGAATATATTTTGAAATGATTCTCGCTTTTTTATAGATGTACCTACCAGATAACTTCAAGAGATCCAGTAACAAAATCTATGAAGAGGTGCATATCCCATCTGGAGAGCCTGCGCCTCTTCAGGTTGGGGAGAAATTGGTTGCCATTGCAGAATTGGATGAGGTATGTATCGGTTAAAGGTTCAACTTGATATCTGTAGCTTGATGTTGTTTTATCCCAGTGCTACAGTGGTAGAAACATTGTACTACCCTTTATCTGCATGTCTGTTGTCTTTCTGGCCATAACTGTCTCTTCAGTATACATGTCTGTTGTCTGTATGTAGATAACTGTCTCCTCCATTTGTATTTCTATTGTCTGTCTGTCCATAACTGTCTCCTCCATATACATGTCTGTTGTCTGTCAGTCTATAACTGTCTCCTCCATTTGCTTGTCTATTGTCTGTCTGTCAGTAATTATTTCTTCATTTGCCTGTCTGTTGTCTATATATCCATTACTATTTACTTCTGAAGTGCTTGTTGGTAATTGACTAAACTTGGTGCATAATGGTCATGATTCATAGGAGAGTTGTAACATTTTACTTCCTTTTTGGGGGCTCCTTGGTGTATGGGGGTTGGAGGTCAGAGGTAAAATGAACAAATATTTTAATTACATTGAAATAGTATTTTTTAACCAAATTTGTTATAGCTGGAAGACTCATTTATGTGACATATGTTTTGGCTAGGATTACTCAGTTACAGTTGGTGGTCTGGTGCGGTGTGATAGATAATAATTAAGTTGGCTATCTGTGAACTGAGCTTTTGAATTAGTTCAAATTTAATTTTACCAAAGACAAAGGTAATGAAAAGCACCTTTCCTCTCCAAAATTTTGATGGCTATCTATTTTTTTATAGTTCTTTAATGTAGCTGTACATCTTTTTTACTTTTGTTTGTTTTAGATATCTATAGTGCTAGAAATGGTATCATATATTGTTTTGAGAGTAGGAGGTGTTTAGCATAGATCTGAGAGCAGGTGTTGTTTAGCATAGTTCTGAGAGCAGGTGGTGTTTCACATAGATTTGTGAGTAGGTGGTGTTAAACATAGTTTTGAGAGTAGTTTGTGTTTAGCATAGTTTTGAGAGTAGTTTGTGTTTAGCATAGTTTTGAGAGTAGGTGGTATTAGCATAGTTTTGAGAGTAGGTGATGTTAGCATAGGTTTGAGAGTAGTTTGTGTTTAACATAGTTTTGAGAGTAGGTGGTGTTAGCATAGTTTTGAGAGTAGGTGATGTTAGCATAGGTTTGAAAATTTCTCTTATGATTGCTCCTGATTTCATTGCCTTGCACAGGCACATGCTCGTGGGAAATTGGGCCTTTTGTTTTGAATGTTTTTTCTTTGGACTGGAGCAGTGTCAGAAGGAGATTTTGCTTTTTTAACCACACAGAGAAAGAAGGGATGATATTTCTGCTCTCATTTTATTTTCCTACAATGATCAGGTTATCCCTTTAACTTACAAGCAACTGACCCAAGACCAAATAAATTTCTTATGCATGTTGGCCTGTACCTTTTACAGATTGAGCTGTTTACTACTATGATTTCAGCATAGTTTTTGCAGAATATTATAAAAGAAATATTGGTTCATGATATTGGTTTTATGGGCATTCTTTTTCTGCAGAGATGCTGTATGACAGAGTTCTGTTCATGTGTTAGGCTTTTCATTTCTGTTACTGAAGTGCTTAGGAATGTTACACTGCACTCAATTCAAGCATCTGTAAGATTATAAATTAGTCCATTATATGGACTCAGATCACAGTTATTTTCCTATATAGTCACTGTGTTTGTTTGTGAGTATTGAACATTCCAGTGTGTCCATATCCTTATGAATCATGCTAATCTAAAGTATCTTGAAGTTCAAAGTTCACCATGAAATTCTTGTCATAGGTTATTCTGCATTTGTTATTGAGAGGCTATACTGTAAACTAAAACAATGTCCAGTGGGTCACAGATTTCACTTCAGACCATCAGGAGTGTCACATTACTCACTGTACACTTTCACCAAAATATTCTCAGACTGCTTTGGTGGCCTAAGTAGTGTCCACCTCAGATGCAGGAGGTTGTGGGTTTGAACCCCCTGCCAAGTCATACCAAATATTTGTAAGATGGTACTAGCAGATGCCTCACTTGGTGCTCAGCATTAAGAGGTTAGTATTAGGACTGGTCGGCCTGGTGTCAGGACAATGCGACTGGGTGGGACATGATGCTGCATGTCTGCAGATGTTGCCCCAGTGCTAGACATCACTGTAAACTGCTGCACTGAATACATCGTAGCAATATGACTGAAAAATTGTGGAAGCTATGTTAAATATCGAAATCACACACACACACATACAACCATACCATAATGCTCATATACTAAAGAATAAATAATGTCCATTAAATCAGTGCCAAGAATGCTTGTATCTAACTCGTGTATCACCACCAAAATGAGAGAGGTAAAAATGCTCAAAAAATAGACTGGGACTCTATTCATGAGTACTGACCAAGATGTAATATATGTGACCCGAATCCATGTGACTTTTGTGAGCATGATGTTGTGATTAACTGTTAACAAATCAAATAAAAACAGTCAGATTTACACATAAAGGATTTTATGTTGTACCAGCCATTTCATGCAGACAGCTGTTGGTATAAAAAGGGGAGTCTAGACTAATTAGAGGACCATTGACACTAGAAACAGACCAATGTATACTTTGAGAGTTTCTTAAAAACTCGTCATGTATCTGATTGTCTTTTTTGGTATGGCAGACTACAGTTAGGTGGCTAAAATTACAGATTGGATATGGGGAAACTACTGACTGACAGGGTAAATAAGTCTGCTTGAAACTCAAAGCTGCTTCACATACATTAGGTGACTGGAGACAGGGTCATCTCCTGGGTAAGGAGATTTAACTCCTCCTGTCTTTTACCTTTTCTTATGTAATATGATTGGGTTGAAGAAGAAACTGATTTTCAAAATAATTATTATGTGTCTTTGATCAAACTTACTCAATTATAATATGGGCACGCCTTCTGAAACACTCCCCAAAACTGCACCTCTCAAGAAGCTTGCACATCTGTCTACTCCAGTAGTTGCATGATGATGGTTTTTTTTGCTAATCTGTCTATCCAAGCAGAGACCACTTTATCTGACTTCCAGCTTGGCAAGCTTTTAGCACTTTTGTTCTTAAAACTGATTGCTCCAGTTGCCTAGTGGTTAGAACTTCCGCCTCGGATGGGGAAGGTCGTGGCTTTGAACCCTGGCCGAGTCACACCAAAGACTTATAAAATTGGTACTAGCAGCGGCCTCGCTTGGCACTCAGCATTAAGAGTTTAGTGCTAGGACTGGTCGGCTAGGACTGGGTGGGACATCATGCCACATGTTTGCGGCATGATGCCCCAGTGCTGGACATCACTATAAACTGTCACGCTGCAGACATTGTAGTGATATGACTGAAAATTTGTTGAAGCTGTGTTAAAAATCCAAATCACAGACACACACAGACACTGTTCCAAAAGCATGCAGAAAACCCCAGATTGAATGTCTTTATTAGCTTTTGAGGGCTGGATTTGCGAAGTGATGGTTGTACTTCTAACATACTGTGATTGGGGTTAGTTCTACCAAAGTAAGATGTTGTACTCCAAACATTGATATCTACTATATTTGATATTTTTATACATTGCAGATAGCCCAGATGGCTTTCAAAGGCACCAAATTCCTGAACAGGATTCAGAGTGTTGTATTTGAGGCAGCATACAAAACCAATGAAAATCTGCTGATCTGTGCTCCAACAGGGGCTGGGAAGACCAACATTGCCATGTTGACCATACTCCATGAACTGAAACAGCACATTGCTCAGGGTGTCATCAAGAAAGATGAGTTTAAGGTAATATGCTTGTTTTTCCTTTTTTAGTTTAATGCCATTTTTCAACACATGATAGGCTATACATGGTGGTGAGTATATTTGGTGGAGGAAGAACCCCGGAAAACAACCACTGACCTATGGGAAGCTGCTATTAAGCATTCTCACCTACCCACGTTGGCAGAGCCAAGACTCAAACCAATGCAGACAGAGGTGAAATGTGAAAGAGGTGAAATGTCAGTTATTTGTGAAAATGAGTGCATTAGACCTCTCTGCTACCTGGGGTCCCTAGGTAGCATGGTATTGTATATAAATAGAAATAAACGTTATTGTTTAGGTACAATTTCATTGTAACAGTTATGACAACATTATTCTTTTATGCAGCATTTATGTAAAGTGTTAATTCATTATGACATATGTAAAGTGTTAATTCATTATGATGGATGTGTAAAGTGTTAATTCATTATGATGGATATGTAAAGTGTTAATTCATTATGACATATGTAAAGTGTTAATTCATTATGACATATGTAAAGTGTTAATTCATTATGATGGATATGTAAAGTGTTAATTCATTGTGACATACGTAAAGTGTTAATTCATTATAACATATAAAGTGTTAGTTCATTATGATGGATATGTAAAGTGTTAGTTCATTATGATGGATATGTAAAGTGTTAGTTCATTATGATGGATATGTAAAGTGTTAATTCATTATGATGGATATGTAAAGTGTTAATTCATTATGATGGATATGTAAAGTGTTAATTCATTATGATGGATATGTAAAGTGTTAATTCATTATGATGGATATGTAAAGTGTTAATTCATTATAGTGATTTAAGTAAAGTGTTAATTCATTATGATGGATATGTAAAGTGTTAATTCATTATAGTGATTTAAGTAAAGTGTTAGTTCATTATGATGGATATGTAAAGTGTTAATTCATTATGATGGATATGTAAAGTGTTAATTCATTATAGTGATTTAAGTAAAGTGTTAATTCATTATGATGGATATGTAAAGTGTTAATTCATTATAGTGATTTAAGTAAAGTGTTAATTCATTAGGATGGATATGTAAAGTGTTAATTCATTATAGTGATTTAAGTAAAGTGTTAATTCATTATGATGGATATGTAAAGTGTTAATTCATTGTGATGATTTATGTAAAGTGTTAATTCATTATGATATATGTAAAGCGTTATTTCATTAGGATGGATATGTAAAGTGTTAATTCATTAGGATGGATATGTAAAGTGTTAATTCATTAGGATTGTTTAGCATGGTACATACCTGATATTGGATTTCTGAGTTGTAATAGTTGAAACAGAATCAAATAGCAAAACCCTTTGGCTAACATGAAGCGAGTACCAGAAAAAGAAAATAATATGACCTATACTAATTTAAAGATAGATAGAAGTATATCAGAAAAATTCAATTAAAAATAAAACCTTAATTTTTTTCAATTTAATGTTGTTGTTGAGCATTGTTGTAATTTGTTTAGAAAGTATTCTCTTGAATCTTAATTAATTTTGCTGAAAGGTATAAAATAAATTCATTTGTTTTCCTGAATTTATTGATAGCTGTATTTGAAAGCATACTGTACCTAGCTGAAGAGCGTTTATGATGTGAAAGCACTAGAAGATGTTACTTATTTGCTGTTGAATGAAAAAAAATCCCAAACAAATTGTTATATATATAGACTGACACACTGAGCATTAAAACTTTATATATATATATATATATATATATATATATATATATATATATATATATATATATATATATATATTGTTATACGTACATACAGGTCATTTATGTGGCACCCATGAAGGCACTTGCTGCTGAGATGGTTCGTAATTTTGGGGGCCGACTGGAGCCTCTAGGGATTGCAGTCCGAGAATTGACAGGAGACATGCAACTTACAAAGGCTGAGATTCTCAACACTCAGGTGACATTTAGACAAATTTTACACATCTCTTGACATAATTTTGCATACAAAGCACAACATTAGTGTACATTTAGTTTAAATATTGCTTGTGGAGGTGATATCATTATGTTACACATTGAAAGCAAAATAATTTTGCTTGATTCATTGAGGCAACATTGCTGCTAAATTTTCGAAGTCCATTTTTCATGTCACTACTCCCATCTAAAAACAAATTAGCTATAGTACAGTGAAACCTGTCTTGAAAGACCATTGCTATGTGAGACCACCTGTCTTGAGAGACCATATTCTCAACGCACAAATTTAATGATTATATAGCATTCTGACCTGTTATGAGAGACCACCTGTCTTGAGAGACCATAATTTTATGGCAGAAAGGGTGGTCTTTCAAGACAGGTTCTACTGTATATGCTTTTGTGTTCAGAAGTTTAAGGATTCCAATTATCAGCTTTGCCTTTCAGACTTTTCTAATTAAAATGAGGTAAAACTGATAACTTTCTGTTGTTTATGGCTCCTTGTTCACCTCTTCCTCATTTTAGTACACCAGGATAACATGCAAACACACTCATATTGTGGGGACAAGTGTGGATCCCATTTTTATCTCTACTAGTCGTAGACCATAAGAGCTTATGGAATGGTCTGTTGATCACTTGTCCATCTATCCATTACAGCTAGTGCAAGACTGAGTCTCTCAGACATCCAATATGGCCACCACAGTGGACAGTAATATTAGTATGGGGTTTTCACTTAAAGACTTCTTATGATGTCTGGTTGGTCCAAAATGAACATGGTGCTGAACTGTTATCCAGTGTGGCCACCATGGCAGCCATCTTGAAAATCTTGTTATTGCAACTCCTCCTGAATGGAAAATCATACTGGCATGGGGTTTTCACCAGAAGACTTCTTATCATTTCTAGTTTGTCTTAAATGAAAATGTTGTTGATGTGATATCCATTATGGTTGACAGTGCTGGCTTGAAAGTCTTTGTTTTCACTACTCCATCTGAATGGATAGCCATGGGTTTTATTAAAATACTTTTTGTGATATCTAATTGGTCCTCAATGAAAATGGTTCTGATCTGATTTCCATTATGGCTACTATAGCAGCCACCTTGAAAATCTTGTTATGGCTACATCTCAGAAAGGAAAGTCATTTTGCCATAGAGTTTTCACCAGAAACTCCTTATGATGACTAGTTGGTTCTGAATGAAAATGGTGACACTATGATTTCAGTTAAGGTCACCATAGCAGACATCTTAAAAATCTTGTTATTGCTACTACTCCTGAACAAAAAGTAATATTACCACGTCATTTTCATCAGAAGACTTTTTTTTATATCTAGTTGGTCCTAAATGAAAATATTGTCACTTGCATGTCTTGAAAGTCTTGTTATCACTGCTTTATAATGGATTGTCATATTAACGTGGGGTTTTACTAAATGACATTTTATGATCTAGTTGATCTCAAATGAAAATGCTTAGATATATAATATGGTACTACAGTGAGGTTCTTGAAATTCTTGTTATCACTACTTCCGAATGATTGGTTACATCAACATGGGTTTCACAGAAAGACTTTGTATGATGTCTAGTTAGTGATAGATGAAAATGGTGTTGATCTGACTTCCAATATGGTCACCAAAATGGCTATCTTTAAAGTCTTGCTATGGCTACTTCTAGATGGCTGGTCATGTCAGTATTGTTTTTTCACCAAAAAACTTCTGATGATGCTGGTCAGTCCTAAATGGAAGTGGTGTAAATCTGATATCCAGTATAGCTACCATGGCAGCCATATTGAAAGTCTTGTTATTGTTACTTCTTCAAAACAAAAATTGTTATCAGCATAGGGTCTCCATCAGAAGACTTCTTATGATGTCTTGTTGGTCCTAAATAAAAATAGTACCAATCAAACATCCACAACAGATAAGTTGAAATATGGTCCAACTGCAAACAACATAGACCCTGATGTGCCATCACATAATGTGCCAGCAGATCAGGGTCTGTACTCTTTGTTCTACTGATTACTTCTTACCAACTGCAGAGACTCAGATCTGTCAGCGCATTATGAAATTAGGATCCCACAATTTACTTTTTTGACAACTTACAGTATTGTTCTTTGATAGACCCAGGGGCAGGCTGTGTAAATTTTCTGTACAGTGTCATCAGACCAGTTAGGCATGGTGTTTTATGATCAGTAGCACAAGTAGGTTTATTAGTCCTGTGCGATTGGAGTCAAGCGCCTTGCCCAAGGACACATAGTTGTAGCTGACCCACACTGGTCCAATGGCAGAATTAGAACTCACTCTATTGGTTGCAATTCTGTTACTCTAACATTGTGCTGCTGTGGCTCCTGCTTCCATTTGTTGCTTCCTATGACACGTTAAAGGTTGCACTGGGCCTGTTTTACATCCCAGCTTCTGCAGGATGGAGAGGTTCATTAAATAGAAATGCAGCATAAGTTTGTGGAAATATGGATGAATAAAACTTTAACATATAGGTGAATCATGGTAATGACATTTTTCTAATCTATGAAATGATCATAGAGATACTGTGAATTCATTTATTTTTGTTTTAGTCAAATGTTGTTTGCAGAAATAAGGATGTTTTTATCTGTGCTTTATATTTATTGAGTTTGGAAAGGTCCTGTTCTTTCCAAAGAATGATTGTTGTGTACTAGGTCTTTGATTGATTGGTTACTACCGATGATAAAATCTGTGAAAAATGGCAACCCATGAAAAACAGTCACTTTATTGTATTTATTTCATTTTGCATCTTTTCTGCAGATGTTGGTGACTACACCAGAGAAGTGGGATGTGGTGACAAGAAAGAGTACTGGAGATGTGGCCCTGGCTCAGCTGGTGAAACTGCTCATTATTGATGAGGTTCATTTACTTCATGATGACCGTGGGTCAGTTATAGAGAGTCTTGTGGCCAGGACACTTAGACAAGTAAGCATTTCTTCTTTTTCTATTTTAATTGTCAATACATGTCCATGTCTGATAAACTAGATTATATTGAATTTCCTCAAACCTCCAGTTGAGCTCAATATGATATAAGGAAGTTGGAAACACTGAATAATTTTGGAGACAAATATTGTTGTGATGAATGTAATTTTCTCTTCTAAATGGCTTTTTTATATTTTCTGATTTACATTATTTTTTTTTACTTTATTTCAGGTTGAGAGTTCCCAGAGTATGATAAGAATTGTTGGTCTGTCAGCAACATTGCCCAACTACCTGGATGTGGCCAACTTTCTCCATGTAAATCCATACATGGGGCTTTTCTTCTTTGATGGAAGATTCAGACCTGTTCCACTAAGTCAGACATTCATAGGTAAACCTCCATGCTCTAGTAGTCTAGTTAATATGCTCCATTTACTAGAAGTCTAATTAATATACTCCATTTACTAGAAGTCTAGTTAATGGGCTCTTTTTCTTAATCTTGTTACTATACTCTGTTTACTAGAAGTCTGGTTAATACACTATTTACTAAAAGTTTAGTTAGAATACTCTGTTTACTAGAAGTCTGGTTAATACACTATTTACTAAAAGTCTAGTTAGAATACTCTGTTTACTAGAAGTCTGGTTAATACACTCTGTTTACTAGAAGTCTAGTTAGTATACTCTGTTTACTAGAAGTCTGGTTAATACACTATTTACTAGAAGTCTAGTTAGAATACTCTGTTTACTAGAAGTCTGGTTAATACACTATTTACTAAAAGTCTAGTTAGAATACTCTGTTTACTAGAAGTCTGGTTAATACACTATGTTTACTAGAGAAAAGGCTAGATAATATACTCTATTTACTAGAAGTCTCATTTATAATATACTCTATTTACAAGAAGTCTAATTAATATGCTCTATTTTCTAAAAGTCTAGTTAGTATACTCAATTTACTAGAAGTCAGGTTAATACACTCTACACTATTTACTAGAAGTCTAGTTAATATGTTCTGTTTACTAGAAAGTCCTTTAAATTTTCTTTAAATGTAGATTATATTGTTTCTATACATTAATTTTTCAAACATTCTCAGATTTTAATTTTGTGGCATACATTAACCTTGTGTGCCATGCAGTGGCTTTGAGTAAAATAAAGTCTTGAAAGTGTTTAAATTTTGAAAATTGGATTTAAGTTTGTTTGACAATGCCATGGTTTGTATACTTCAAGTTTGCTGGTAAAATAATGTAAGGTAAAAAAAGCATGCAATTTATCTGTTACATAGCCAAAGAAGATTTAACATTCAGTCATTTATTCAAGGTCCAAAGCTACAGACCATCTCAGTGACAAGAATAAAACAACTTTGGCGTGATTATTTTCTTTCATCACTGAGGCGCCATAGATTGATAGTTGCTTGTTATATGGCCATTTTCAGCTGTTTTTAACTCTGCTGTCATAGACCAGAGGGCCTTATGGGATGACCTGCTGCCAACCATCCATTGTCCATTAGTTGTTTGTCCATCCAAGAGCACAACTATTTTATTGCTACTCTTAAACTACTTGGAGGTTTGTTGTGAAACTTTACACAAACATTCATCCCAAGGCCTACCTGGTCGTAAATGAAAATGATGCAGATCTAAGCTCCATCTTGAAAATCTTGTTGTCACTACTTGTTCTGGATGGATGATCATATCAACAGTGGATTTGATTAAAAGACTTCATCTTATGTCTGGCCGGTGTTTTAAAAAAAAAGCAGATGACATATTCTTGTCCAATAAGGTCACTGAGGCAGACATTTTGAAAAATCATATCACTTCTCCTCTTAATGGAAAGTCATTTCTACAAGAAGACTTTTGTGATGTCTGTTCCTTGATTTGAAATCCAGTATGGTCACCATGTTGGCCATCTTGAAAATAATGTTATGACTACTCCTTCTGAATGGATGGTTTTCACTGAAATATTTCTAATGATGTCTAGTTGAACCTGACTGAAAATGGTGCAGACCTGACTTCCAATATGGACACCACAGCAGCCATCTTAAAATCTTGTTATATCTAAAAGATATTGGAGACGGTTACAACACTTAGCAATTAAAAGAAGAAATAGTCTTATCCTTGATTTCTGACAAATTTCTTTGGCCAGCTTGAGGAACTCTTGTTTAATATGTGGATAAGTTGGATTTTAGCTTGACTGATTGAAAAATGAGGAAAGCTTATGTAGTTGTCTCAGTGTTGATGTCCATGACTCACCTTGGTTAAAGTGTTAAATTGTTTATTTATGTAGTTATAGCTTTCAGATTTCATCTCAGGTAGCTGGGTTTTGGTGGGAATATTGTTTACTATCAGTATATCAATACTCTCCAGAAGGATTAATACATTTTTATTACTCTAGTTGAAATATTAGGGTCAAAAATGTATAGACTTTTGACTTAGTTTCTGGTAAGAGTTTATTGGTGTTTATTCTTAATGGGGCTGTTAGTAACTGAGCTGAAGCTCTTGTCCAAATCCGTGAATAAACCATATAGTGATTGTAATCAAGCCCTTGTCTACAGTTTGAATTGACTATATCTTGTAATTGTAGATTCTACTGCTCAGTATGTCTGTATTGCTTCACCTTAGACGAGACCTTTCTTGGGGGGCCTTGAGTGGTCGAGTGGTCTAAAGTGCCTACCGTTACGGATCACTGCCGTCTCACCTCTGTCTGTGTAGGTTCAAGTCTTGGGCCCGGCCAATGTTGGTACATGAGAAAGCTTGCCAGTAGCTTCTTGTGGGTCAGTGGTTCTTTCCAGGGTTTTTCCGGCTTCTTCCTGCACCATTTATACTGGCCGCCTTGTATAGCATATCTTGTGCTGAAAAATGGCGTTAAACCCAAGAAGAAGAAGAAGAAGACATTTCTTGGTGATTTGTTTTCCCAAAGATTCCAACAGATTGTTAAATTTGATGAGTGAAGAGTCTTGGTTTAGCTTTTACAGATAAATATAATATTTTATGAAAAGTTTTGTGTTCTTAGTTTCAATTTGAAAGTTGATCGTTCTGCTTTAGTCTCCTTTTATGTAAATGTTGCTGAAATAAATGCTGTAGAATATTTCTGGCAAAATTTTATTTAAGTACCTTAAATGCAAGAAAGTTTTTAAGGAAATGAGCTGTAATCATGATGTTTAAGGGGTAAAATCATTTTGAAGGGTTTGGTAAATACTAATAATTTTAAATGTGTAATTAGAAGGAGTTCTGTTCTCTTATTTAGGGATCAAGACTCTGAACAGAGTTCAGCAACTTCAAGATTTCAACACAGTGTGCTATGAGAAAGTATTAGAACAAGTGAAAAAAGGTTATCAGGTAAATTTCAATACACAGTTTGTGAAATTTTGTCCAGATGTACAGATTGTGTCTCATTTTCATGTCTGAGCATTTTTTGTCTCATTTTGTATGTTTTAAGGAAATATTTGTCTGTAGGATCCTTTTTTGAATATATTTGAGAAATAAATGTTAGGGCTCTTTCAGTAAAACATACCTGGGACCCAGGGAAGGCACTTTTAATATGGGGTACTCACCCATAGATGCAATTAGAATTTTCTTGTTATTTTAATATGAACTCTGTGAAATCAAAGCAGCCTGGCATATAATTTTGAAGAACTGCCTTCCATAGGTACCATGTATGTTTAAATGGAACAGCTCTTATTTAAATGTTTGTATATGCATCCCACTTACAGATGTTTTATTTTTTCGTTCATTCTGAATTTTCTGGTGTGTAATGCATAGATTTCATAGCTTTTGTGAAAAAACCTTCTCATGAATAAATCTGAAAGTCAGACATACATTAAATTTACCAGATTGTTGGTAGAGGCTGGGCAAAACTGAATCATGATATTATAATTGTTTTGTTAATTGTTTATGTATTACACATTAACACCAGTCAAACTTGTAATTTCAATATATTAATTTAGATACTTAGAATTTATTTGACATCATTGTAGAATAAAATTCAATGTGACTTGATAAATGGCACAACCCATCATTTCTGAGTAGGTTAAATGTTTTAAAAAAATATAAAATTCATAACTATTTAGATAATGATAAAAATTGCCTCTTATTCTTAGGAAAATACATTAACCTTTTCACAGGTTATGGTGTTTGTCCACGCCCGTAATGAGACCGTACGAACAGCCATGACACTCAGAGATATGGCTAAAAATCAGGGGGATGTGCAGTTCTTTCTACCAGATCAGGGGCAGAAATATGGAGAAGCAGAGAAAAATGTAATTCAGAATTTTCATTTGAACCTTTTACATTAATGTTTATGACAATATGCCATACAAATACATGTACATGCACAGGTGTATTTCTTGATTTTATATCAAGATTGATTGGCATTCAAGCTGCTATAATAGAATTTATAGTGTGACTGGTATACAAGCTGCTTTAATAAAATTGTTAGGATTGACAGGTATACAGGCTGTTTTAAAATAATCGCAAAGATCGACGGATATACAGGCTGCTTTAATAGAATTGTTTTGACTGACTGGTATACAGGATGCTTTCATATAATTGTACAGATTGACTGGTATACAGGATGTGGTAATAAAATTGTACAGATTGACTGGTGTACAGGATGATTTAATATAATTGTACAGATTGACTGGTATACATGATGTTTAAATTGTACAAATTGACTGGTACACATTATGCTCTAATTACATTTATACTGAAAATGAATGTTTTGTTTTGGATTGTTGCAGACTGATTTTGAAACAGATGTTATTAATACGTAAAGCAGCGTGATGAGATCCATGTTTTGACTGAGCCATTCATAAACAGTAAACCCAGTCTATAAAGGACAGTCAAAGTATTGGATATCATTGCCTATCACACACAGATAGCATTCATGTTGTTTCAAGAAAGTCTTTATTTCTGCATGAGATAAGGACATATGTATGAAGGTAATCATTGAAGAATTCTGGAATTATCCTAAATATACAGGTTTCCTTGATATAGAGGTATTGAGATAGGTTTCATTAAATTTTCTTCTAGCTTATTTCATAAGAATTTTGCAACAGACTGTCATGCATTTCGATGACATGGTTTTTAAGCATGCAGTGGACTATAGTAACTCCAGTGCATACATTAAACATGTGCACTTTACAGTTGTTGCATCTTAACCTTTATTTCAAACTGTGGTGCTCCTCTCTTGTAAGGTTACCTCTCCTGCAACAGGAAAGTAGATTTATAAGAGGGTGGCCTTTCAAGAGGGGGATCACATAAGTGAATAGTAAATAAATATGAAGTAGGAAAGTGACAACTGGTTCTAAAACATTTAATATTTCCATTTAAATATGTGTGGAATCAGTGTGATAAAACCTGTTACTACAGTAAAAATTGCTATGAGTGACCTCTGTTATGAGCAACCACCTGTCATTCCTGACCACAGTCGTAATGCACAGATCAATTTTATTATATAAAAGCTCTGTTATGAGTGACCACCTGCAGAACGCAACCAGTGACTGCGATGTCTTGGCAAAATATGCATTTTGACACAACTATGAATGACCGCATCACAAAAAAGAGGATAAACTCCACTGACCTTTATTTAATCCCTGTAAGAATGACTGCTCATACCGTTCTAAATTTAAAAAAATTTAAAAAAAATAGGCTGGCTACCGATGTCCAAATTTATTTAGCTATGCTTATAGTGTTTTATAGTTCCTGTCGTAAACCAGTCTAAAGTATTATGTAGATTATTTCCTAGTCTTGTTCCCTGCTTCATATGCTCCCTGCATTGTTCTCTGCTATTCGTATAGGGATGAGCAGTGCAGGGAGCATACAAAGCATACAAATTATTCCCACACTTAACATACTTCCCGGCCTTATTATAGGACCTGGCATCCCTATGAATGACCGTATTGCAAGAACAGACAGACACCACTGACCTATATGTAATCAGTTGTTACAATGACCGCTTGATTAGTAATGATTGTTCTGATCAAAAACAAACATAAAAGGAAAATTAAAAAAAAGGATTGTTGCTACCGGTGATAGATGCTACTCTCCATAAACCAGGCTAATGTACATGTCATGAATTGACTTAGTGCCGAAATTGACATTGTGGTCGCGTATATTGTTTGTCTTTAGAGTTAATCCATATTGCCAGGGGTGAATAAGATCATTGTCTATTAAACCAGCAAGAGAGAATCGTTTGCAGGATTCGATTGATAGTGTTCAAGACTTGTGATGTTTGTTGTTTTTCCCCCTGATGTTAAGTGATTACATCCCAATCACAAAGCTGTCATATATTCAAATTGGTGTGACCGGGTTACACACTTTGCTTATAGAGTTAATCCCTGTATGTCATCTTTGAATGAAGCTGTTGACTTTTGTCTCGGAGTAAATGGTTCTGTTTCTGGATGAGATAATTGTTTCTTTTTATTTCATTAATTGTTAGATATGCAATGCACATGTATAGATTTGTCATATTTTCCCACAGCCCAGTCACACCATCTTTACATTCGATATTACAACTGGGCACTAATAATTTTAACACCTAGAACCTCAATAACAATGGACGAACCTCCAACTAGAAAGAGACAAATTTTAAGGTTGGAGAAAATAATTATTGTAACTGAAAGAAGTGAAAAAGAGCAGACCACTCGCAAAAAAGCGGTGTAAAAGTCGGTAAAACAAATTTCGGTTGTTGTAAAGGAAAAGGAGTAACTCAGAAACAATTTCATATGCTAAAATACGTGATCTTCAAATGTAAATGTGATTTCATGTTTAATGATAGAAGTATATCTTTATTGCTATATAATTTTGTTTTAGATGAATGCATACAATATTTTAGCAAGAATAGAATATATGTACAGTGATTGTGGTTATTTTTCTTGAAATTTTTCTGAAACTGGACCTTGGAAACTGGTCTTTTTGTACAAACCTGCTATGAGAGACCACCAGTCTTGAGAGACTCCTTTTTGTTGGCAGAAGGGGTGGTCTCTCATAACAGGTTTTACTGTAATATCTTTTGAAAAAAGAATATTATTAATAATCATCTGTATGTTCTCAGTTGTCTGAATATCATTCCCTTGTTTGAATGATTTAGCTTGTAAGTGGAATGTTCTTGGCATGTGCAGTGCAAAATCATTTGAAAACCTTGTCTAAATCATTGCTCAAGCCAGTCATGACTCTAACAATCTTTCTTTCTCTGTCAATTCCATTTTCTGAACCATGCGGAATATTTTTCCCATCTTTTGCAATATTTATTTTAACTTTCCAATATAGTTTGTTTTTTTTTGCAAAGGATCCTCAAATTCTCCACCTTTTCATGATGTGAAATTAATTTCACTTAAAACTTGAGAAATTTTTTTTCTTACTGACATGTTGAACTGTTTGTAATAACTTGTCCCAATGTTGCCAACTATTGTTTTTTTAGCAAATCAGCGAAATGCTAGAAAGGAAGTGATCTTGTGAGGCAATTCATTGTCATAGTCTGGTACCCGGTTAAGTTTACATTTCTTTTCTCTTTGGGAAAAACCAGAAAGACTGTCAATCCATTTTTAAGTCGTGCAGGTTTGTGCTGAACATTTTGGCACATTTTGGCTGTTTTTCTAATTCTGATAATTGTAGTTAGTAATAATAGGCACTAATTATCAGTGTGAAAAAACTTGACATCAAAGGGAAGCCAAAAATTCTGTTACACCATTTTTGCACAATTTTTGTGCACATCAGTACTGTCTTATTCAAGGTATTCAGCAGATAACAGATGTGGATCAGATACCTCCAGATAACAGCTGTGGATAACCTCCAGATAACAACTGTGGATCAAATGCCTCCAGATAACAACTGTGGATCAAATGCCTGTAAAGATAACTAGATTACTTACCTCTTTGTATGGATTAAAGTTTGGTTCTTTATTGACATATTGGAAAAATTGTGTTGGCTTGTGAGAGGTAAATTGGACATTTCTGCACTAATATACTGGCCACTTTGTGAGTCAGAGGGAGGGCCATCATTGAAGAGAACTTTTGAATACAGGCTTATTGGTACCAAGTGATTTGTGTCATAAAAAGCATGTGGCCACTGGTTGGGGGGAGCCGTTTAAGAGGGGGACCACTGTACACTGAAACTTTTTTTTGTCTTAAACATGTGGTAAACATTTTTGTTGCAGACAATGAAATCTCGCAATCGTCAGCTGAAGGAGTTATTTCCAGATGGTTTCAGTATTCACCATGCTGGCATGTTGCGACAGGACCGTAACCTAGTGGAGAAGTATTTTGCAGCTGGACTGATCAAAGTTCTAGTGTGTACAGCTACTCTTGCCTGGGGAGTCAACTTGCCTGCTCATGCTGTTATTATCAAGGTCGTATTACTCGAAATATTGTGCTTTTTGTCATTTTCTATTATTATGTGTATATCTTTTTGTCTGTCCCTCATGGTGCTTTGTTTCACATATTCAGATGACTAATTTGTTTATTAGTGATACTGAAAGTTTTGTCTCCGTTTTATACATATACATTTTCCTTTCTTCTGTTACTTGTATAACATATAAAGGAATGTGTAAGTTCAAGTGTGTATGAGTGTTGCATGTGTCAGTTTATGTAAATTTCATTGTCACCATAGCAGGCTTCCCATGAATAATGAAAATGGTAAGCACAGTTTGTTGTATTCTGTACACTATTATGACAAAAATTCTTATTTAGTAGCAAAAACCATAATTTCAACTTATGATGTCACTTAGTACAATGTGGCGTCCATGCCGAAATTGTGGCCACAAGGCAGTTCACAGTTAGGGCAGATGGCACTCTGGAAGTAACTTTGTTAGGATTTATTGGGTTCGAAAGGGGAAGTTTTTCGAAAATATAAACTTACAATAGCAAACATCATTTATAATTTAATGAAAACTCTATTGTTTATATAACAGCATGTTGATGTGGAGTTTGCATCAGCCAATGTGGAGTTCACTTTTTTTGCAAAGACACATGATTATGATTATTTCTACCCAGGATGCATCAGCACTAGCATCAGCATCATCTTTCTTTTTAACTGTTATTTCTTTATTATATTCCATATCTTTTGTATTAGTTTCATAATACCTGTCCATGCAGTCAGGTTATGCTTGATGATTTCTACGCAAATATATTAGCTGATCAACATTACATTCGTATAACTTTCTTTGCTACCTCTGAGTCCAGTCCTCCCAGTAAGACAGAAAACCATTTTTCTGTATATATATATATATATATATCTATGTATGTATGTATGTATGTATGTATGTATGTATGTATGTATATACCATATATACTCGCGTATAAGCCAAATAATTTAGGAAAAAATAAAGGCCTGGAAGTAGGGGGGTCGGCTTATCCGCAGGCCAGTGTCTAAACTTGAGAGTTTTTAAGTCTTTTTGTTGACTACTGTATAGGCTGTAAATCTTGGGACACAAGAAAATGATTTTTTTCAGTGTGCTAAGACATATGCATGTAAAAAAAAAAAATCATTTTCGGTGTCCCGACAGTTATTAAACTGTTATCAAGTACTATGATTGATTTTGTTATTATTATGCATGTGCATATTTTCTGATTTCTCCAACACGAAATTAAATTAAGGTAAATACAGACTTCATAATTCGCGGACCGATTGAGTTTACCTGGGAGACAAGGCTGAACTATAATGTACAGTACTTACACGCTGTTAAGCGTGCATAGCGTCACTTTAATCCTTATTTATTCCCAAATATATTAGATGCAGATTTTGCTTTATTCATTGTTTCGACCAAATTTCATTTTTCCGGATAACATTTCAGCTAGTCCTTAGTAGCTGTGCCATTTACATTGAATCACACGCTCACGAGTTCCTCATTTTCAATGATATAAACGATCTGCAAACTGAGGTAATATTTATGAAAAGGTATGTACGTTTAATTGTACAAGGCACATAACCAGCATAACTTACATGTTCATGAAGAGTGGTAATAGTAAAGGTTAAAATTCTCATTATAGATCAACTAAGATCATCATCAGTCTATGTATTGTGTTTTGGCTGAACAACATAACTTTCCACACAATTTAAAGCTTGATATTTCGGCATCTCCTTTATTGATATTTGGCGGATTTGTCTTTCATTTTCCAACAGCAAAATCGGCCACTTAATCTTTAAAATCCTGACACTGGCTTGTGTTAAGAGGGAATTTTGACTGGCAACTATACCAGTACATTGATGTGTAATTGCCTTTCATTCCATAATATTAGCGCGATTACTGTAGTTCTGTAAAACGGGGTGTAAGGCATACCTGTCAGTTTTTCAAAAGCCAAGTAGGGAGACTGAATAAAAAAACATCGATTGGGACCAAAAATCGGGAGGTTTCTCGTGACATTTTTAAAGCCTTGTTTTCACTAATATTGATCGATCTTCCGGGTCTAATATGGGCAAAATTCGCAAAGAACACACAGTTTTTTTTCCCCCTGTGATGCAAGTTATTTTCCCCCAGGACGTGCCTACTTTCATATTCTGGTCAGCTGTGCACAATAGCTAAATATTAGTCTTAAATAAACAAGCAAGAAAGCCAGTGCGACTAATTAAATGTTACTCCTTATCAATGCAGCTATTTTGTGAAAACGACTGGCCCTCCGTCATGATTCAAAGAAACCATGTGTTACACAATCACCAGCAATTGATTGGCAAATAAAGGATTACCACTTTGGTGAACTAAAGGTACCTAACTAGGCATCCTCACGGTACCGTACATGTGGCAACTATTTTCCCCTCGTTGGCATTAATTTCAATATATATATATATCTTGTATGGACTTGTTTGTTTATTCCCTTCACATTTCATTATACAAACAACAACACTGTGCAGCAAATGCATGAGATTCAAAGTAGAAGACATTCATGAAACTGCTCTTTGTCACACACTTGTTAAGTGTATGCAGACAGAAAATATGTGATTTAATGTCCTTAAACCAAAACAGCTCAAGGGCTGCAGAGTGTAGAGCAGTATCTATTTCTTCTGAGCAAAAAGTGCTGAGCCATTGTCCCTCTTCAGAATCTCTCAGGTGTCATGGGGTATGCTGAGATGCCTCCTCCCTTACCCCATAAAGTTTCATAAAACAGTGCCAGAGTTTAGTGCAGTTGGAATAAGCGATGATTCCAACCAGGAGTTGGAATCACACATGCTCTCTTGATTGCTATATTGATGAGTGAGTTGATGATGGAATAGGAACAAATTTTTCAGGATCCAACTGGGGATAAACCTTTAGCTCCACCGACGAGGTGTGATAATCCTAAGTCAGATATCATGCCGCCTATGAGGCCTGAGGGTGCAGAGTCATACCTATCTCCTGTGAGCTGTGAATATGCAATACCATGTACTCCATTTGTGTGTGGCAACATTCTGCCAAGGTCATGAATAGGGCCTCACACCACACCATGGCTAATGCCCTGATGGCCTCCTACAACATGGAAAAGATGCACTCTTCCTCTCTAAAGTCTCACCATATGGTGGCCTTGCACAGCCTCCCCTTCAGCTCTCCCCTTCTGTTGGGGATGAATTGAGGAGGTCAGAAAACGTGGCACAAGTTTCCACTACATCAATCAGCACATTATTCAGACATCTTGCTCAAAGGGACCGTTCCAAAGGAGAGACAGTTGTCAACAAGGATACAATAGAGGCAATTTCCAAAGATGACAGAATAGCCGTGTCCAGGCAAATTATAGGCACCTACTTGTCACTGTCAGGCAGGGAGCGGAGTTAAAAAAATGATGCTCCTTCTCCTAAAACCTCCGCTACTCGTCAGTGGCTTACATTTTCCCATGTACACTGGTGACCCACCTGTAGGTGCCATACTTCTTCATCAGGGTTAGATTATAATTGTCTATATTTGGCCATTAGTTGTGCTGAGCAGAATAACATTAACTCAGTCTTCTGTAAATTTAAGCTGAGTTTATTGACATGCTTCCATTTCATTGCACATTGTAAAGATTTAGTTTAATTTAAAAAATGCAAACATCTTTATCACTAATTTAATCGCAGCAATGCTAACATCTTTACCTCCTACATATTGTGTATCATCTGTAAACACTTTAGAAAATTGTTTACATATAAAATGGAAAAGATAGGGCCTTAATTTCAGAATAGTACTTCAATCTCTTCAAAAGCCTTACATAGATCTAAGAATAAAACTCTAGTAAATATTGCCTGTATTGTCAGTGCTTTGAATTGTGTTTTAATTTCTTTTAGGGAACTCAAATCTATGATGCCAAGAAAGGGTCATTTGTTGACCTTGGGATTTTGGATGTGATGCAGATATTTGGTCGTGCTGGTCGTCCACAGTTTGACAAATTTGGTCATGGTACCATTTTGAGCACACATGACAAGCTATCTCACTATCTCTCACTGATGACACGACAGAATCCTATAGAGAGTCAATTTGTCAACAGTCTGACAGACAATCTCAATGCTGAGGTAAGTACAGACAGTAATGAAAGAGACTCAAGGGATGATCTAAAGGTTATTAAATAGTCCCAGTTTAAAATAAAAATTTAATTTTAACTTGATCAAATGAGCCTAGGCACTATTTCCAGTCATCTAAAAAAATATCCCAGGACTTTGAAAATTGCGCAGTGAACAATGATTCGTCCATGGAAACTCTAGGAATCTATCCTTTGTACCATGAATTTAAGTATAAATGAAAATGCCATTTTTCATAAAACTAAGAAATTTGATTCCCATGAAAATAAATTCACAATGTATCTGGAGAATACCTTGAATGATACAAATTCATTGATGAAACTTAACATGTGGGTATATCTTGGTAGAGTCTGAGACAAGTTCAGTGGTCTTCTATCCATGATATCAGTTTCCAGGTTTAAGACCATGCAGAAGAATTTGGTAAAGCACAGTCTTGTGTACATGTTAGCTAAGACATGTGCGAAAATATTTTTGTTACCAACTTTGATATGTTGGATTATCCCTAGAACATCAGAGATGGTTTCAGTACTTAGAAATAACAAGAATTTAATGAGGGAAGAAATTTATTTATCCTGGATTCCTGGAAGTTGTTTTTAGCCAGTGGAGCATCAGTGCCTTTAAGAGGCTCTTTTGTAACAGTCTGATAGTCTGATTGCTGAAGTATGTTTTTGTAACAGTCTTGCAATCTAGATGCTGAGGTTTGTTTTTGAAACAGTCTATCAGTATGAATCTTGAGTTGTGTTTTTGCAGCATTCTGACAGTCTGGGTTCTCAGATATAATTTTATAACAGCCCAACAGTATGAATGATGAGATGATTTTTGTAACAGTTTGACAGTATGGGTTCTCAGATATGTTCTTGTAAGTCTAACAGTCTGAATGCTGAGATACAATTTTGTAGCAGTCTGACAGTCTAAGTGCTGAGGTATATTTTTGTTGGTCTTACAGCCTGGATTCTGGGTTACACATTTGCACAATCTGAATAGTGAATTACTGTTACTGTAGTATTATACTATACACATGAATGAAAACTTGTGGGCCATCAGCCCTGGAGATAATAAGTTTGAGCCTGAGATTTTGTCTCATCCATTCATATGGATCTTACTTTGGAATAATCTTGTTCAGCTACTCTCACATGCCTCCATGAGACCTTTGCCATATGAGAGTCTGGTAAAAAAAAACAACAACAGAGTTTTCTTCCAATACCAGAACAAGGCTTTCCCAAAAATTTGAAAAACTGTTTCATTGGCTGATGTGGTGATATCATTCATTATTGTAGTGGTAAGATAATATCATGTTTCATGACACATTGATGTTTTCGTTGGTTGATTGAGACTCACTTCTTGCATTGGTGGTGGCTTAAATTCTACCCTTTTCAGTTTTCGATATTATTTTGGTTTGAATGATTGCAGAATATCTGAAATATTCTGAGATAGGGAGAGATGCCTTTATAGTCTTACTTATAATTTTTTTACTGAATTACCTTCTTTTGGTGCTGGAGATTAACAAAACAATTTACCAGTTTCATGGTGAAGATCTCATGAAGTCATGTGAGAGTATGATTGAATGAGACAAACCTTGGGAATTATTCTTATTGAATGAGTGTAAGAACTCAGTTTCAACTCAGATTTATAGGTTTGAGATCTTTAGACCTGAATCCCTGATGATTAAGTTAATTATTCTTTATGCTCTAGTTCCCCTGCTTGTAAGATTGAAGATGTGTAGTACTGTTTGTACTGTGTATTTTTTGTTTTAGATTGCACTTGGCACGGTGACAAATGTTGATGAGGCAGTCAAATGGCTGAGCTACACTTACCTGTATGTCAGAATGAAATGCAATCCTCTTGTCTATGGGGTTCCCTATAAAATGGTTGAGGTAAGTGGACATCACTTAATGTGGTGTGATAAGTAAGTAGAAGTCATTTAATGTGCTGTGATAAGTACGTAAATGTCCATTACTGTCACTTACCTTTACTCCATGCAAGATATGACTTTACATCAACGAATCTTAAATGCAGTACAAATCTCATGCAATTATTAATACAAGAAAATCCAATTTTAACATGATGGTTGGGGCCCATGGAGTGGCAGCATGCTATGTACCATGTCATGCAGTATCCAACCATGTCACTTAACTGAAATAAATATTGCATATGTATCCTCTTAGGTATGCATGATGTGGTGGGTAGGTGGGCACAAAACTACATGCTTCACTGATGCAGTCACTATCTTGATGCACATTGAATGAGAAACTCCTTAAAGCACTTATGCATATTTCATTTTTTTCTGTTAAAGGTACATGTATAAGAAATTAGGTAACACAAATGTAAATTGTTACAGTACATGTACTCACCAGCTGATTTCATTGTATTTATAATAGTATGCACTTAGTAAGGTTATTTATATAATTAAACTTAGAACATAAAATAAAACACAGAATTAGATATTTTTACTGTATGTCAACTTTATTAAATTTTATTCAACTGAGCATAGTATGGCCACTAATTACTGATCAGGACAATGATGCTCACTGTCTAGCTGATCCAGATCCATAGATAACACGTCTATAGGCTGGGTATTATAATCAAACCAGTGATGAAAAATCTGAATTAGAGCCTGAATAAGAATCAGGATCGACATCTATAGACTTTCATCAGTGACAGTATCAGGACTTGACCCAGCCTCCTGAGATGTGTCTGTGGTATCCAACATACAGGTGCTCATGAAATTAGGTCTGTGGAGAGAGGAGTTACTGCAGTGGATTGCTGCAGCTTGACCAAGTGCATCCACATCAGCAGAATACAGCTATAGTTCCTTCAGTTCAGTTTGTGTCTGTAGCTCATTGAATTTTCACCTCATCTTCTTGAAGTGTAGATAAATTTACCTAATTAAAGCACCAATTGCATCATCTAGTTTTCTTGAAACTAATTTGTAATTTTACTTATTGTATGTTTGTGATATAATTTGTCTAATGAGTAGACCATGTATGTTTACCTGTGGCATGTGATGACGTAGACCATGTATGTTTATCTGTGGCATGTGATGACTGCCATAACTGATTTGTCCTGTATTGCAAATGAACTCTTCAATAATTCAAGGGGGCAACATAGTTGATTGCATGTACACATACCAGTCTTTTTCAAGATATATTGAACGAGTAGTGTTGTTCTGTGTGTTGATACAGATGATATTGAAATCATTTGTGCATGAAATGAATTCAGTAACTTTAGCTACATTATGGGAGGCTTACATCAAACTTCACTTAGCTACAGTCTCAGGTATCTTTTGTGACCCTAAGTTGAATGAACTATAACAATATTGTTGTGGTTGTAGCATTTCATCCTTTTTCCATATTTTAAGTGAATTCTGTAACCCAATTATCATTTTTATTTGATATTGTCAAATTCCTTTGGAATAGTTTCCTTATTTTCCTTGACTGTTTTAGCCTAAGGTCACTTTCAGGCATCTAAATACATCCACATGTTGACTTTGGAAATCTGAAGTGGCTTGTCTTATCAGACATTGCATGGATGCAGAAGAGTCTTTATTTGGTGTTACAAGCATCTAGTGTATCCAGATTCATGAATGGTTGCATTAAGAAGAAATTCATAATTATTTATTTTTCACTAGGTTTTTAATATTTCTTTTGACAGTATAAAAAAATTTGTGATTAAATTTACTGAATATGTCTTAAAATCTAGCTGGCCAGACGGACTGGCTACTTATTTTTTCCTTAGTCTGCCATGACATTTGCTTGCATCGACTAATGGCAATTTTGTACACTGTTTGGAGTAAATCTTTTGATTTCATGGGTACAGAGTTAACTCCATAGAAACATTTTAGTCATTCTCTACAAGACAAAAAGAAAAGTAAATAAAAAACAAACCCAATATTCATTGAAAAATTTGTTTATGTCGATGAGTTTACACTACTGCAGAGCAAAAACAGGGAGTAGTATGTTTGATTATAATAACAAATCCCTCCACCCCTACCACCATAAAAACAACTAAATTGATGGTTCTGTTTCAGTTTTAGCATTACAGTGAAAAGTGTCTTGTTTATATCAGCATGATCTGAAGCATCTGTAAACGTTTCTGAATAGACAATTAAAAGGGTTTACAATGTGGAGGAATATATGTGGCTGTGGTCTAAACTATTTGTGACAGTTTGGGGATAAACTTGCTTTATTAGGTGTATATTATGGTTGATTTAGCAGGCCACTGGTGTTCTGTTATTTTCCCTTTAATCATTGGGTAATTGGATTGATTTATAAATTTGGGTGAGAAACACTTTTTAGACTCCTGCTTTTGTTTGGTGCTAGGGTGTGTATGCCAGATGACTGAACAAATATCAGTTGGGTATTATTTTCCCTGGATTGAGGAATGACTGTACACAGGATATGTTGAAAACAAACATCAGTTGGGTATTATTTTCCCTGGATTGAGGAATGACTGTACACAGGATATGTTGTAAACAAACATCAGTTGGGTATTATTTTCCCAGGATTGAGGAATGATTGTACACAGGATGCATTGAAAACAAACATCAGTTGACTATTGTTTATCCTTTGTTGAGGAATGACTGTACACAGAATGCATTGAAAGCAAACATCAGTTGGCTATTGTTTATCCTGGATTGAGGAACTGTTGTACAGAGGATACATTAAAAACAAACATCAGTTGGCAATTGTTTATCCTGGATTGAGGAACTGTTGTACACAGGATGCACTGAAATCAGTCACAAAGAAGACTTAATAGTTTCATTGCTGATGATTAGTAATAATTAGATTAATATTAATCAGCTGTTTAATGAAGAAAAGAAGCAAGAATCAATATCAGAAAAATTTTTCCTCATGAATACTACACATCTTGCAAAATTATAAAATCAAACTTTTTGTTTATTTTTGTATTAAAGCTTTGTAGTACTTAAAGAAATTGATGAAATTAATGTAAAATATTGGGAGTTATGCCGTGAGCTTCATGTTATAATGATGTTCTTCAGTTTATAGGAGTAATATCAGCATGCAGATGTACACCAATGCCTGTTGATTGTAAATTCATGTATTTACAGATAAGTGAAAGGGCATATGTTTGTGAAGTGTACATGATTATTAGGTTAAGTCCCTTATTGGAATGAATGTTATTACAGAATGCAATTTAAATAGTTTGAATAAGGCAATGCATTGCTTGTTGTACCTGATAAAAGCATTATTTACAAAATCTAGAGCCTCAGATTATGATGATTATGATGATGATAATGACAATGTTGATTGATATTTTTTTTAGAGCATATGACCTGGTCCTAATGTTTGGTAAGAGGCCAACAGGATGTGGCATTACTGGCATTACCAATAGCCTTGAAACTATTTGTGGTATGATAGGTATGATGCATGTTTTCAGAATGATCCCACCCTGGAGGAGTACCGTCGTGAGCTGATTGTGATGGCTGGTCGCAAGTTGGATCAGGCAAAGATGGTTCGCTTTAATGAAAAGACAAACTACTTTGCTTCCACAGACTTGGGGAGAATTGCCAGTCATTTCTATATCAAGTATGATACAGTTGAGGTAAAGTTCAGATTTCTCTTTTTATGTTATTATTTCCTTCATGTTGTTAAAGCTTGTTTTGAATATTGAGATTTTAAACAGCATTGAATCAGAAAGTCTGACCAAAACCCAGTTTCTCCAACATAAATCTTGAATTATGTCTAGACTTAAGACTTTTGATTGCTCAGTTCAAGTCAAACTTAAATTTCAGACAATCAGATTGTTGGATTGTATGCTTCATTTTAAGTCTAGGCTTTAGTTGTGTTGTTGAAATTGAAGGTAGATAAGACCAGTAACTCTTGCTGGTGAAAGGTAGTTCACAGTGGGTTTTTTATTTTTAAGACTTTCTGCTGTTGTTATTGAACATTTCTCTGTCACTTCATCAGCTATGTGAATTATGACAGAAAAAGAAAGGTGGTGTTTTGTTTGAGACATGATACACAAAACAGTTGCCTCTGATTTTCAGTGTCAATACAAATTTCTCTACTAACTTCAGTTAAAGGTACTGGAATCTTTGAGGTGATGTTTCAACAAGTCAGATTTCGGTAAGCAGATAAGGATTTGTGTTGAACAAATTTGGGAATATGACTTAAACTGGAATGAGATATGCAAAATCTGGTATATAAAAATAACTTGATAAGAGAACTATTGAGTTATTTGATATGTGTGTGTGTGTGTGTCTTACAATTCACCCAGTTGTACCTTTCTGCCAGAGTCATTCAGAGAGTCCTTTCAACTTAAATGAATTGTTCATGACCATTATCATTGCATGCTTTGTGTGAATCAGTTTTCTTCAGTCTGGATTGCTTACTCTGTCTTACACTGAGTTAGTCATGGTAGAACACAGACACTTAGTTTCCCCAGTTGTTATGCACAGGTTTTAAATCTTTCCTATTTCCACAAAATCTTCATAATAAACCTAACTTTTTCATTTTGTTTGAAAGATACTGCTTGCCATGAAGAGCACTCAGTAAATGAAACGGCTTTGATTTGTACTCTTTTTAGAAATTTTAGCCCTACCATTTCTTTAGCATAGCAGCCATGATTTTTTCAGAGACAGTTTGTATTACTAATACATGTCATAGTAACTAATTGCATTAGTCACAAAGTATAGATCCACTGGCCTTTTAGTGCAAGTTTATGTCAAGGGAGGCAGATCAAATTTGGGCAAAGGATTGGACGTATTAGTGGTTATCTCCCTTGGAAATTGTTTCAGCTTGTGTTAATGCTTGAAACAAAGTAGAAAATGCATATAAAGGAAATTATCACAAGAATTCCCCAAACAGTGATTAAAGTTTTATTATAAATTCTCTGGTGACCTACAGAAAAGAAAATTTAGAAGAATAATATCAAGATGATATAGACAAGTATGGGTACTTTTGGTTAAAAGGATTACACAGTGTCAGTTGATTTGTATCCTTTGGTCAACCTATCAGTGTTTTCAATATTTTGATATAGATAATGCAATGTTAATGATGTTATTTGGACATTAGGATTTGTCAGTTATTAAAGTCTCTTCAAGTTGCCTTTTTTTCTTCCAGGTTATCAATGATAACCTAAAACAGATAATGACAGAAGGTGATGTGTTTGGTATGGTTGCTAAGTCACAAGAATTTGAACAGATCAAGGTAAGGTTACCCATAAATCATTGTATATGAACTGCATTTTGGTTGGTGTTTTTCATGTCTCGTATGTAAATATGATGTGACAGTTCTATCTCATTTCCACTGCCAGTCAGGTCAAAAAGTTGAAGATTTGTGTTTGAGATTTTTTGCAGGTTGAGGGGAGGAGGTAGAATACATCATTGCATATATGCAGGTAAGGCATCAGGTTCAATGGAACACTTTTTAAATTTTGTTTATCTCATTTGTTTTAGAAAAATTAAGACAAACACTATTAAAGCTATAGATCATTCTTTGATGTGTGTGTCTGTCTGCTTCATCCCATCCCAGTTACTGGTTATATGTTAACTCATTCTTATATCAGTTTGTGACAGTGTAGAGGAGCATACATGTGATACTATTGGTGGCAGGCCAAAAATACCATTTTAAAGGCTGTCTACTGCACATTCCGTTATTTAGTTGAAATCTATCGCTATTGAAAATTAAATTTTTTAGTCATTTAATAAAAAAACCCAAATACTGTATTTTTCAAGTTGTGTCAACACATTAGAGAAACAAGTCAGAACTAGTCTATTGGGTACCAGAAATGTTGCACCAGTACAGTAACTGGTGCAAATCATTAATGTGTGGCATAACAATGGGGTTAGAATTGTTCAATAACAACAGACGTGTACACAATAAACTGTTAAATTGATTACTTTGTTGTTAAATTCAGGGACTTTAAGGGCAAATATGGTAAGTTTGATGTCTTCTTAGCCTTTGATGAAAATCGGCCAACCTTTGGCAGAGGGGAGATAATGTGGAGAAATTGACCATGAGATTTCACCAGACACACTAGAGTATGTATTTTGATGTTTGTCTTGTTTAACTGTTATTATATTATTCAAGATATTTTAAGAGGAATATATACAAACAGGTCATTTATATTTGTTTAATTGATGGCAAAATGCAGAAACATATGCCTTTTCCCAATACTAAGAAAACACTGGTTAAGAAGTATTGCAAGTTCAACAATGTATGTATATCAGAATTATTTGAGCATGTGCAGGTGAGTAGCAAAGGTTCTGAGTTTACACTGTGTTTTTCATAGGTATGCATCTTTTGTATTTCATAAACTATTTGAAGTCTTCATGCATATAAGTTAAGTTCAGTATCTATTCACTTACATCTTCAGAAAGAACCAGGACAGTTTCTAATGGTTTCAGGTCAGACCTTTATTGCACTGTACAAGTACCACTGCAGATTTTCAAGATAGCTGCCATGGAATCCATGTTGGGGTCTGATTGGAATTTAGTATGACTTCAAAGTGCCAAACCATTGTTATGCCACACAAGGAATTTAAAAGTCATGTGACTTAAATATGCTTTTAACAGGTGAGACTTGTTATCAAATGGAACCTTTTTGATTCTTATGAATTCTTTCCTCTCTTGTTATGCAGGTGCGAGATGATGAGATGGAGGAGTTAGACACTTTCCTTCATGAACACTGTGAGATGAATGTCCCTGGGGGAGTGGAGAACACTTATGGCAAAGTAAACATCTTGCTGCAGGCCTACATCTCCAGGGAGAGCCTAGACAGTTTCTCATTGGTCTCGGACCAGGCCTATATTGCACAGGTATTCAACAGGTTCAAGCAGCGTAAAATATAGTGAGCTCATGTTTTTGCAGGATAAAACTTAGGAATTTTAGATTGGTATCAGACCTGGCCTATATTGCTCAGGTGTTATTGAAACTTAAAATAATGCAGGTAAAACAAGCTTACATCTTCAGAAAGAACCAAGACAGTTTCTAATGGTTTCAGGTCAGACCCTTATTGCATGGTATTAAATGAATAAAAATAGTGCAGAATATTGCAGACTTTCATCTCCAGACACAAGCAGAGTTTTGTACAGGTCTTTGTTGAGGCCTTCATTGCAAGAAATGAAAGAGGTCAAAACAGTTTAAGCTGTTGATGGCACAAAGCTGGTTTTAGACAATATATTTGTTGAAACAATTACTGAAATGTACCTGATTCAAAGAAAGAGCTTCAGGATCAACAGTCTGGTGTTAGTTAAACATTTGGTAAACATGTTAAGAACTAGAACGAATAAGACCAGGAATGTTCCATAACTGATGAAGCATGAAGATAGTGCCATATGTTTTGCTTAAATATTGGTAGATAAATAAGTAATTTTATAATTGTCCAGTATGTTCTAATTTTACTTGTCAGCTTTTGATCTTATTGGAATTGGTGTTGGGGTTTGTGTGAAAGATCCATCTGTTTTTTCTAGTCCTACAGCCACCACCCCCAATTACCCACCTCCATTGTTGGAAGCTGAAAAAGTTTAAACAAGGAAGTTTCTAAATAGCTAATTTATTATAAATTTCTGTAGATTTTAACAGATTATTTAAAAAAATTTGTTTAATCCATTTTTCCATATGATAAGTTTGACACAGTGATGTTTCTATCAAGGAACTGATTAGTGCATCTGATTAACCAGATGGTTATGTTTTCAATAGGAGTGACTTCATTATTAGTTGCGAGCAAAAGACATTGTGTTTTATTTTGTTAATACTCATTAAATACCATCTACATATGATGAAATATTTCCTGTTTATTAGTGTCTTCAGAGGTGGCATTCTGATTTTGATAGAATTGTTCCTGTTTTTAACCTCACCATTACGGTCACTTATGTCAGATTCCAGTTTTCCAGTAAAGTTTTATGTAGGTGAATGTCTGCTTAGACATTGGTATATGTAGATCACTGAAATGTTTATAATGTCTGCTTGTAATTCATTTGTGAAAACATAAACACTTGTATCACAAAAGAAATTGAATTTTTCACAGCAAAACAACATGTAAACTTAGTGCTCTGATTTACCTGTAATAGTTAGAGAAAGATGATGAAATGAAAAGTGACCAATAAAGCTTATACCTTGTTGAAAAATATGTTATAGAAATTCAAAACTGAATATGCAAGGCATCACATTGTATGAATAGCATGACTTTACAGACTTTTCTTGGGTAAAACTCCTGTTGTAGCCACTTCTTCTGATTGGATAGTCATGTTGAAATGACATTTTGACAGACTAATCATGATGTCAAGTTGGTCCTGAGTGAAAATGGTGATGATCTGAACTCCATTATGGCCACCATGGCAGCCATATGCAAAATCATATTATTGCTACTTCACCCCAAGGGAAAGTAATATCGATATGATAGTGGTCATAAAAAAAAAAAACTTGTTACTGGTATAACTCATAAATGGATGGTCATATTGACATGGTGTTTTCACTAAAAGACTTTGTATGATTGGTCCTAAAAAGAAACATTTCCAATCTTACCACCAACATGGCCACCTTGATAGTCATCTTGAAAATCTTGTTATTGCTATTTCTTCAGCTAGTTTGAACACTCAGCAGATAAAAAGAAGACACTGTCTATTTGATATTAGTAGGAGTTGGCATTTCTGTATATTTCTTTAAATCTTATTTACTTACTGAAAATAATCCCAATCATTGCAGTGAAAAACATATGAGTTTTACTTCTACATGTTTTCTTTACTTGTAAATTTTTACTGATCATTGACAAAAAGAGCAGATGGGATGATCTGCTGTCCATATTTGTTTGTCCATCTGTTAGCACAAGCTTGTTATCTCAATTCCTCCGAAACTATGAAGGATTGCCACAAAACTACAGACTGATTCATCCCAAGGTTTAGTTGGTCCGAAATAAAAATGGTGCTTCTTTCACATCCAATATGGCTGCTGTAGCCATCTTGGAAATTTTGTTAAAGCTAATCAATGACCATCTTAACTTGGGGGCTTTTACCAAAAGACTTCTTACTTTTGTCCAGTTGCTCTTCAGTAGAAATGGTAATGTTAAAGTATCTAATATGATGCCCATGGCAGCCATCTTAATAAACTTTGTTATTGCTACCCCTCCTGGATTGATGGCAATATAAATATCAAATTTTCACCAAAAGACTTCTTGTGCCTGAATGAAAATGGTGCTAATAAGGCATCTAGTATGGCTGTAAGCCATCTTGAAAATCTTATTATTGTTTCTCCTTCTAAATGGAGAACCATATCAGCTTGGGTTTTTCACCAGATGACTTTATATGGTGTCTAGTTGTTCATAAGTGAAAATGATGCTGATTTGACCTCCAGTATGGCTGCCATTACAGCCATCTCATGTTGATCATAAATGAAAATGATGCTGATCTGACCTCCAATATGGCTGCCATTACAGCCATCTCTTGTTGATCATAAATGAAAATGATGCTGATCTGACCTCCAATATGGCTGCCATTACAGCCATCTCTTGTTGATCATAACTGAAAATGGTGCTGATCTGACAGCCAATGTGTCCACCATCTTAAAAATCTTGTTATCGCTACTCCTGAGTGAAATCTCTTGGTCCTAAATGAAAATGATGCAGATATGACATCCACTGTGTCCAACATGGTGGCCATCTTGAAAATCTTGTAATTGCTAATCCTCCTCAATGGATGGTCTTATTTACATGGAGTTTTCACTATTAGACTTCTTATGATGTCTACTTGGCCCAAATTGAAATTGGTTCCCCTTGAACACCCAATATGGCCATTATTGTTGCCATCTTAAAAATCTTCTCATCACTGTTTCTGAGTTGATGAGCATATTGACATGGGATTTTCACTAAAAGACTGCTTATGATGTCTACTTGGTCCTATCAAGGGACTCTTATGGAAGACTGGCAATGCAGAAAATATTGTGTAATATCTTCATATTGATATTCATTACAGAATGCTGCCAGAATTATGCGTGCACTCTTTGAAATCTGTCTTAAGAAGGGATGGCCGGTCATGGCAAGCCGTCTTCTTGCCCTGAGTAAAACTGTCGACAAGCGACTTTGGGGATTTGAGAGCCCACTAAGGCAGTTTTCTATTCTGTCATCTGAGATACTGCAGAAGCTAGAGGCACGCAAGTTGACTGTTGACAGACTACGGGAAATGGATTCCAAGGAAATAGGCAAGTTTTTGTTACAAATGTCTCATGGAGAACATCACACAATAAAGAGGGGAAAACTTTTTAATGCTGATTATATGATGAGTGAGTGATATAACATACTTTTCAAGCCTGAGGTGTCTCGCTAGTTTGTCCTTATAAAGAAGAGATTCATAAAACATTGGACAAAATGGGGTTGGGACTTATTTTCAGGTGAGCATCTGTTTTAGAGTTGTTCGATGTAGAGATATACTTATCACTGAGCAGAGGAATCAAATTCTGTTTATTGGTGTGAGTATTATTTTACTTGGTTGTGCCCTCCCTACAAAATCTTATTTATGTTGGTACATAAAGTTGTAAAATGCCTCTGATGAGAAGGGGTTAAATTGTCTACATAGGCAAATTAATTTTCTTTGTTGATTGTTTAATTCATTGTTTGTAGCAAGCATGAAATATGCAAAAATTGGTATCTCTCAAAGAAGTAAATTTACAGATAATAACTTTGACAGGTCATATGTTGCACCATGTGAAGATGGGCAGTGTGGTGAAGAAATGTGTTCATCAGTTGCCAATACTGGAATTGGAGGCCAGCATCCAGCCCATTACTCGGACTGTTCTCAGAGTCCGTCTTACCATCAAGCCAGCCTTCAGATGGGATGACAAGGTAAATTACAAAAAGATATTACAGGAAAAGACATTGCATATGGAATAAAAAAGATTTGAATAATTTCTCTTTTATTAGTCATGGTGATTACATTTGGATTGTTTCTGACACTGAACCCTTACCCATTTGTGAAATCATAGGGTGATATTTTACGTGTCTGTTGTAAACAAATACGGGTTTACAAAATGTTGACCTTTCAGTTTTTTTTCATAGGAAAAATAAGTACTTTTGAGTGTGTTAAAATATAAAAGAGAGTCCAAAACCAGAACTGTATTAATGTTTTGATTGTTAAGTTCCTGGTTGAATGATAGGTGTGACTGTTCATTTATTTTCATTGTTTCATTTATAGTTGAGTGATAAGTGTGACATTTTATTTATCTTGTTTGATTCAGGTTTCTACTCTTTCCATTTTTACATAAAGTTTTTTTGCAATTTTTTCTGTTTATAGTTTTGGAATTTAACTCTTAATTGATACAATATAGCCTGGACTGTGCTGATCTGCCATGAAAACCTAATCATACATGCATATAATAAAGTTCTTCATGTAATATTATTTTAAATCTGGTTGATGAGTGTGAATATAGAACCTTTGTAAAATAGCGGCATCTTAGAAAGAGTCACAACCTATGTTAAGTACATATCAAAACTAAGCATTGCATGCATCACTTATTTCCAGATATAGGCATATAAGCTTATTGTACAGATCTCATAGCATGTTAATTACATTTTGAATTTGAAATTTGAAACCTGCTAAAATCTGTGAATAATGGAACCTACAAAAGTAGACTGTTTGATATGAATTTGAACCCAGCTGTTATTTTGTGGTTAAATGGTACATTTGTTTGATTGTAGGTACATGGTGGAACAGCAGAACCATTTTGGATCTGGGTTGAGGACCCAGAGAACTATCATATCTACCATTCTGAGTATTTTCTGCTCCACAAGAAACAGGTAATTGTATACTTAATGCTTCTCATATACCATCAAGAATGTGGTTGGAGTTACCCTTATCTGCCGATCCATCCGGTCCTAGTTTCATGTTTAGTTCATTTTCAGGCTCTGTGGTTAGCATTTATGTTCTTTGAACATATTTCTGTAGTTTTGCTTTTAAAACATTGCAATTTGCTTATAATTTTATTATTATCCCAATTTATTCCTCAATATTATATGTAGAAAATAGAAGGAGTTGCAGTGTTGGACGGATTTCACAGTCGTTAAAAAAGTTCACTTGTTCATCTTAAATAAGGGAGCCACAGGAACTCAGTAGTATTGGACTCAGACCAGCCCGGGTCATCAGCCTTGGTGATCTCTTGGTAAAGACACTTGCCTCCTATTTCCTCAATATAATATAGCCATTAATGTGTTGAAAATGCCTTTAATCAACCAAACAAACAAAAAACAAATCATACAAATTACAGCTTATTGTTTTCAGGAGATCTGTTGCATTCTGAGGGAGAAAGAGTTGAACAGACAAAATGTTGTGACAGTTAGAAGTTAATGTTATTTTTGCATTTGAGGAACACAGCATTTTACTGTTTCATTTTTCAGTTAATTAGAAAAAATTTAAACTTATGTTTACAGCAGATTAAAAATGCTTGTCAAGATAATTATGCTATTTTGTGATGAACACATGTGAAGCGTTTTGAACTGAATTAAGAGTAAACAGTTTTTAAAAATGTTATAAAAGTTTGTATACTTATATCAAAAGAAAGAACACAGATCCTGGATAAAAATTGCCTTGTTTAAATACATTGGATTTACATGACATATGTCACCATGATATAGGACTTCTTTTTTCTTATTTAAATACGTTGTCTAATTATAATATGTTTTGAGTACATCCACTGCCAGGTTAGCATCTTTGTTGAATCCTATCATTTTCAATGTGGCATTTTACAAGACATACATGCCAATCTTTTACACTGAAGTCTGTTGACAAATTCATCACAATCCTAGGAATGTCAAAACCTCAAAACCTTCCTTTTTGTGCATGGGCTGGAAATCCCTGTGATTGACTTCATGCTTGACTTGGTCTCAATAGTTTTAAAAATCAGGGAGTCAATCTCACATGTGCTGATATACTTACTAGGTGATTCAGCATTACTTTCTGATGCATAGCTGTATCCTTGAAGCTGTAGGTTACATATTCATCCACAAGTGTGCTGCTAAAAGACCATCACCAACCATTCTCAGATTGCATCTCATTCTTCCAATTTCATATTTCACAGCCAGGTAAATGAGGCCAGAAAACATGATTCCTAAAGGCAAACCTTATGCCGGCCAAGCAACCTGGGATGTAATAGAAGGACAGAACGTCTGTTTTTGAACCAGCTGCTTTTTATAGCCTTATTAACTTCTCACAGAAAATGACACCATTTCCATGTTGACCATTTCCTGATACCCCATAGGGGGAAAGTCTTCACCCTTTTCAGAATGGAATGGGAGACACCATGTCCTGACAACCATTTGGCTCTCACCAGAATATACATTCTTCTATGAAGAAAAAAAATGGTAGAGTTCCTTAGGAATACATCCCCACTGGAATCTTACTCCAGCCATTTTCAAGATTGTACATCTCACTCTTTTGCACCTGAGTTCCACATGGATACCCTGATATTGATCCCCAGTACCATTTTGGGAATAGAAACACCTTACAGTTCAAAAGCACAGGGTGAGCCCTCCTTTGCAGCAAAATATGAAATTCTTTGTTTTGCTCTTTCTTCATCTTAGATTCCTTGTCAACAAGGACAAATTCTGTCTCATTCTGTCGCAGATCTTCATTCATCTGGGCATAGGGTCAACCACCCCCCTTTTAGTTTTGATTTATCTCCCCCTAGAATATCCCTTGGGGATCACCCCAGTGGTTTCCACTTCACAATTCAGTTATTAGAATGGGAATCTCTTCACCATTTTGGTACTCTCATTGTAGCCACAAACTCTCTCACACTGTACTGCCAATTCATGAGACCCCACAGATTTACCTCCTGTCCTCGGTTGTGTCCAAAACTTTGTCAGATCCAGTGATCAGAATTTCAGACTAAATTATGTACCATCTCAGAAAATAGGATGATGTTTCCCAGTTCACCATAGGGACACCAGCATGACTGGCCACAGTGCCAAACTCCCACATTTCTTCCAAATGAGTGGAGTTTGACCCTTCATTAAGTTTCCATATGCACCATGCCCTGAAGAAAGCCATAATGAGTGCCTTTTGATTCAGGAGATGTTATTTGGAAAAGGCACTCTCCTTGTTCCCATCATCTCACCCAGTGTCTGTTAGTTAGAAGTCAAAAGATAACCCATTGCACCAATATGGGAACCTTTCAGGTAATGTTTTCATTGACAAATCCACATTCATGTCCACACATACTGGGCATGCTCAGGTTTCTAGTGGATGTGGCATCCCATTGAAATCACCCATTCCACACTGCATGGTTCTTTTCACCCCTTGGATTCTAATTCTAATCCTTCGCAGTCTTCCTTGTGACAAAGTGGAATGCCAAGCTCCTAACCCATGTTGCACTATCTGAAGATTTAAAAGCCTTTTTAGCTGTCAATCTTTTCCCCAAATGGAACAATGTCATTAAACATACCTCCTAGCCTTTGGATTCCTGAAGTCTTCTAAAAGTTAGGAAATCTGACTGCTAATCTGATGACTCACATCACATGGGAAACATCTCTGATCAGCTAGTCTGATCTAGTGGTAGAAATTACCATGACACTCCTGCCTTCTCCATTCCTGCTGGTTTCCATCTGAAACCAGAAACATTGAATGTGTATGCCTGACTTGTATTAAATAAGCCTTCAAGAAGAAACATCTCTCTGAACAAGTGGAGGGAAGAATTATTTGAGCAGTATGGTCCAACACTTTAAGAATCTGAGAGGGAAAACAGAGAGGTTTCTGCTGATGGTCTGAACATAATGCATCTCTACCATAAAGCCTAAAGACCACAAATAGCTAACTTCTGTGCTCTTCGAGGAGAAGAAGTTATCTCCCATCAGAATCTCAGATATGTTTTACCCACATGGATGGGAAAATGTTGGCTGAACAAAGACTTCTTGGACCTTATTATTAATTTTGACTTATTTCAAAGGACGGCTTTTGGACCTTGGTACTTAACCTGCTTCATAGTCACCTTAGCTACAGCAGAATGAAGATATAGGCCTGGTTTGTCAACCCATGCTATCTGCAGTTTTGCCACAGGGGTTCAGCATTTCTCATGATGCCTCCAGCTTTCATTTCCAAGAAGGCTCTCACTTGTGGGGATTATTACTTTGTCTTAACTTGACAGCACTGTCTTCTTTGGCTGTTTCATCCCATGGACTTCTGCAGAACTGATCAGGACTCCAGAGCTGTGTCTGATGTGAACCAAGCCAGTCATGTGAGAAAGATAATGCTTTTACTCAAAGAAGGAAGAGCTCAGGATGGGTTATCTACTCAGCTGACAATGACCTAATGCAAGTCTAGTTTATTTCTGTTAACCATATCAGCTTATTAGATTAATCCAGTTAACTCTAAAATAGCATTCAAGTGCAACTGCTCCCTAACTGACATCATCCAAGCCTTGGATTGGGTGTCTGAGATGCAGTTTTCTAGGTCCTACCAAAAATGTGTTTTGTCCTAAAGGGCTAAGCTTGACCTGGTGGTGGTGTTGGAGGGGGGTGGGGTGTAGAAATTTCTGCTTCTAAGCCATGTTGATGCATAAACTGTGTGCTGACCCTATCCCATATCTTACACTGAACTCAAAGCTGCTTCATTTACAATAGCAGGGCCAGAACATTTCACTTTTGTCTCACAGGTCCAGGACCAGTAGGACCCTAGGTCCGCATCAGGCAAGGACTAGTACAGCCACAAAGTCTGACATGCAGATATTTACTACAGTGCATTACCATAATGACAGACAGGGAAAATTACAAAATTACTGCAAACTCAAAATTTAGACAACTACTTTATTGCTTATTAAATCCTAGAAATGTTTTACTAACCGTAACATTTTAAAATTTTCAAATCACCTTATCATGCCTTCTTTTGTTGGATCCTCTTTAAATCTCATTGCTGTAGTTAACTAACACTTCAGGTTTAATTGTTCTCAAAATGAAAGATATCAAACACCCAATAAAATAGAACATGTCTGCCATGCTAAGCTTGTTCAGTGAAATGGAAGAGAAAACACTCATAAATTTAATCTGTATGCAGTCAGTAGCCCCAAAAGTAACAATTCATTTGACAGAGTCTGAGTTTCCTTTGACCTTTCACACCCCAATTTAGGTATTTTAAGTTTTGCTGTCAACATATGTAAAATGTGGTACAAAAGATCAGAACCTCAGATGAACTTTGTCTTGGCAATCAGAGTGTTTAGTCAAATGCCGAGCTTTCTCAGAAACAGATCAGTCTGTGTGCAATGGTCTCATATGGACTAAAATCAACTAGTTCTGGTCCATCTGATGTGGTGAATAACTCACTGTTCAGTTTTGTAAAGGTTAAGGACTTCATGGTTGAGAGAGATATGTTTATATACTATCCATAAAGAGAGAGATATGTTTATATACTATCCATAACGTGACTGGTGCAAGCAATATTCTCTTTGCTTGTTTCATGTGCTATCAGTGGATCATTTTAAAAAATTGGATGTGCCTTTGAATAAGACACTGGAATGGTTGACTGACTCTGGGTATGCTGTACATGCTGAACACAACATAAATGACCTCTTGTCATCATACTCAACCCATTGTCAGCCCCTTTCCTGCTGAGCTAGTAAAGTTTGATAATGTTTTTTTTTCTACATAATTTTCATTTTGTTCGGACTTGGGACATTTAAAGCACTACAGTGCAACATGTCTTGTAGCAGATTAATTCCCTCTGGTTGATTAGTGACTTTCACCATACTTAAACTCATAGAATCTCAATTAAAACATATTGTATTCTGATACTGTTGATGCTTAGTTTTTTAACTGTGGTCAAAACAGACAGATGTTTGATTGTCAAAGATTAAGGTTAGAATGGTGATCAGCAGATTGTGTGCTAAATTTGCAGATTTCCACTCGAACTGTACACAACCAGTTGCTTATTATCGATCAATTTCAGCTTATATCAGTGCACTTTAAGAGCTCTTCTCATACGTATGAAGGCCTTAGAAGCATATTTTCTTCAAATTTATAGGAACAAATAAGACATATTAAAGGTCTGATGGGCTAATGGTGCTTACATTTGACTGGTCCACTGGTAAATGCAATTGCTCCTGGACCTTAGACACCACTGTAATTTTAAGGCCATTAATTAGTAGTCCAGAGGGGGCATACTCAGAAGTAAGGGCATGTAACCCCTTCTTCCTTTCACCAGTTTTCATAGCATTTGACTGGGAAATGAATTTTTTGAAGAAGAATCAATATCGAGAGTAAAATATGTTTCTTGAATAATTTGTGCCTGATCTTAAGATGGGCTCACCCATCCAAGCCCTCTCAGCAGTTATATCTCTGGAAAGAGAATGCACATCCACTCCAGTATTAATAGACAAAAGGCAAGATGTGGCACTAACCCCATTTTCTGTAGGGAGGTTACTCTAGTCTGACTGTCATCATGATAAGCAGATGATTTTCACCTTGGAAGGGTTGTATTTATGAGGCAGTAGGAGGGTTGGATTTGTGAGGAAGTCAGTGCTATCCTAATATGTTATGATTGGATAATTAATATTGCAGAAACATTTATGTTCTGACAATTGGTTCCTCACTGAATAGCAGTCTGTGTCATTACTTATTGTAAGTAAACAAGGGTACTTATTGTAAGTAAACGAGAGAGCAAAACAACTATCAATACAGCACATACATTTTTAGCTATGAACCCTTATTATAATATACGATCTTAAAATGGTACAGTATTAGATGAAGACTTCTCAGGATAAAGTTCTTTTTTTGAACATGTGTAAAACAACTAGTTCAGCTCTACTTTAAGGCAAGTTGCTAATGTAACATAAAGAACACTGAACACTCTGTAAGGGTGACTTCTTCTCATGCAAGTTGGAGTATATGACTTATTCTCAGGATTCTGAAACACTCAGGAAGAGTGAATATGTCTGATGCAAGTAAGTGTATGGACTTATTTCTTAGGACTTTGAGAGCCGTGGTGGCCCAGTGGTTAGGAGCTGGACTCATGACCGAAAGGGTGCAGGTTCAAATCCTACCAATGGTCCAGCCTGGGTTAGCTACCATTGTGTGTTCCTTGGCAAGGCACTTTACTCCAGTTGCCTTGGCGCTAAACAACCTACTTGTGTTGCTGTGCTGTAAGGCACCAAACCAAATCAAAACAATCAGACTTTGAAAACTTAGAAAGAGTGAATAATTCTCATGCAAGTTGGAGTATTGACTTATTCTTAGGATACTTTAATTTATGATATGAGTGTTGATCAAATCATCCATTCATGACCATTGTTTCTATTCCAATCTTACTATCAGATGCACAGCAAGGAACCGCAGATGCTTGTGTTCACCATCCCCATATTTGAGCCACTACCCAGTCAGTACTATGTGAAGGCTGTGTCAGACAGATGGCTGGGCTGTGAGTCCCTGTGTGCAATCTCCTTCCAACACCTGATACTACCTGAGAGACACCCACCTCACACAGGTACACTGACATTTTATAATTATTATCCTATATACTGTTATTTATCAAATGTTTTGGACATTAAAAACTAATTTCTTTCTTCACTGCCCAGGTAATGTGTGTGTGCTGATGAAAGTCATCATTGTTCATGAAAAATTAATATCTCTATTGGGTACTGATGCGCATGACAAGGTCAGTTCAGGTCAGAAGTGGGTTAGGTAAACTAGGTTATATTATATCTTTGCTTTAAATATAGAACACTTTCATGATATTATTTTGGTGTATATGTGTCCCAACCCTGTTTTAAACAAATTTCAGCAATTTGCATAATTTCCATTTAAAATAAATTTATTCATGATTCAAAAACCCTAATGAAAAATTAGTATAAATTTATTCATTTTTCAAAAACCCTAATGAAAAATTAGTTTTATTTGTAGAGTTCAAGTTTTCTGTCACTCATTTTTTTATGTTGTACACTTACCTATACATGTACGGTACAGGAGGCAATTCCATTGTTTGTATATAGAAGACAGAGCTGGATTCCTTTTAGTAACAGACCTAGGGCAGATGTAGAAAGTGTCAATCTAATGATTTACAGGCTCAAAGACTTGTGATGCCTTTCAGGTATTATTTTAAAGCCAGAGAACCAGTCTAGTGGTGGGGAAAAAAAATAGAATACTAAATATTTTCAGATGCACTGATTGGCTTGTAAATGGATTTAATTTTTTTCCATTATAAATTTCATAAACTAAAATATATGTACTATAACTGACAAGAAAATATTTACCTTTATTGTGATATCCTGTATTTTAATTTCCATCTGACAAAATATGTGGTGTGAAGTTATGTTATTAGGTGCAGCCCATGGAGTCCTTTGTTTAGCAGCATGAGGTGCAAGAAAATCCTGTAAAGAAAGCTGTTTTTCAGGGCTAAAAAATCTATAATTTTAATGAATCAAAGCTTGTTTGGTTTGTATGACAATCAAGTAAAGAAATTATTTTAAATTTATTAAATATTAACATTAAGTTCTATGGGAATTGAATTAATTATCTGATCCCTTCAAGTTTTGTATAACCTGGGAAATGCTGTTGCAATCTTGTGCTTGTTATCACATGTGCATGTGTTTTTGTCCTCACTTTTGTTTTACTTACATATGGCATAGTATTATTTGAAAAGTTGTATATCTTAAACAGAATTGTGATTGTTGAGTTGGTCCATTAAATTTTGGATTAAAATTACTTAAAATTTCTCAAAGATTGAACATCTGTGGACATTTGTAAACAGTGTCATGTCAGATACATAAGAAATTTACTGAAGAACTGATATTTACCATTATCCACATTCATTTTAATCCATCTAGAGCCCCCGTACATATATGCATATGGATTTTGTAGACTTTTCTGTATTGTTGTAAAGTTTTAGGTATGTTTTGGTCATGTGTTTTATTTACTAAGACTGATTGTAATGTTTGTATCTGATGTGAATGACCTGTGTTTGAAAATTGAATGATATTATTTGCAGCCTTATTAACAGCATGTAGGAAGAATTCACCATCATCTTGATTCCAAACCTATTAAAAAAACATTACACATTGAGAATAATCATTAAATAGGAAAAAAATGAGAACTAAATTGAAATTTAAGGTAGCATTAGTTTCAGTTGAAACTTTTCTAATGATTACATATAGTTCATTTGTTTTAGAGTATGGGTAAAACTCCTTTGTTATGTTCCAAATTTGTTTTTATTTTGTCAGCTTTAAAAAACATAACTGATGTTGAGAAAGTTTAAATACACTTGAAAACTGTTATTAATTTTGAAAATATGATATCAGGAAAATTAAAGGGTCTGGATATTTAGATCAATGATGGTAAATAAGTTAATATTTAGATTAATTAATTTTAAATAACTTAATATTTAGGTTAATGAATTTTAAATAACTTAATATTTAGGTCAATGAATTTTAAATAAGTTAATATTTAGATTAATGATTTGAGGTAAGTTAATATTCTATGTAGTCAAAATTATGTGATGGCTGTGTTAGATGGTTGGGCTGCTTAGTCAGAACCATGGGATGGCTGTGTTAGTTTGTTGGTTGGGCTGCTTAGTCAGTACTATGGGATGGCTGTCACAGTGTTAGTTTGATGGTTGGGCTCCTTAGTCAGAACTATGGGATTTCTGTGTTAGTTTGATGGTTGGGATATTTAGTCAGAACTATGGGGTGGCTGTGTTAGTTTGTTGGTTGGGCTCCTTAGTCAGAACTATGGGATTTCTGTGTTAGTATGATGGTTGGGTTGCTTAGTCAGAACTATGGGATGTCTGTGTTAGTTTGTTGGTTGGGCTGTTAGTCAGAACTATGGGATGGCTGTGTTACTTTGATGATTGTATGAAACTTAAAAATGTGCATATTTTATTTTTATTAAGCAACCATTTCTGATAAAAATGTGAAGTACTCTTATGAAACCAGGCAGTGAAGTGAATTAGTATTTAAGGTGAAGGGGCCTGGAGAAAACCACTTACTTTGGATAGGCAGTTTCTGACCCCTATAAGTGTGGGATCCTGCAATTGAACCTAGTACTATAGAGATGCAAAACTAGTGTGTTACCTCTGTGGTATTCAAGCATCTTTGTTCTATATTTATAATGATATCCCTCCTTAGTGGTTGTAGGGTCAGAGATGTTGAAGTATTTTTATTGGTGCTGGCAGTTATCAGCATCATTACAGAAAAATTTTCATTTTGCATGTGAACACAGTAGCTGGATTTTCCTTTACAGTGAAGTAATACATTTTAGATCCAACTGGTACAGTTTTCCTAGATCAGGTTTATTCTTTGTAAAATCTTCCTTTCACAATTTTATTTCAGAGCTTCTGGACTTGCAGCCGCTGCCCATCAAAGCACTGGATAACCCTATGTTGGAGACCTTGTACAATTTCACTCACTTTAATCCAATCCAAACTCAGATCTTCCATGTCCTGTACCACACGGACTCGAATGTCCTACTAGGGGCTCCCACAGGGTCAGGAAAAACCATTGCAGCGGAAATGGCAATTTTCCGAGTCTTTAGAGAGTATCCTAAAATGAAAGTAGGTAGTAGTTTGTACAGAGATATTGCATGAAGTAAATAGCTTCCATATTCAATATAATATGTACACATGCCTTACTAAGTGCACACAACTCTGTTTGCCACAACTCACATCAGAATTAACAATTGCTCACATGCCTTTTTGGGCGGGAAGTATCTTATAATCCACCTAGAACATTATAATCTTCTTGGAATCTACATCCACAAATGTCTCTTTTCTCATTACCTTCCATATTTGTCGGTTTAATTGGTCTCATAAAAGGATCTTACATATAGGGAGATTTCAGTGTAGGTAAAGGGAGTTAACTAGTATGTGTATACATGTGATGTGGACACTGACATAATTGGTGTGGACATTTTATGATTAGTTTTAGCCTCACAAAATTTACCCAAATGATAATTGTTTAGTGCACAATATGCATACTAGAGTCAGATATTATTTATGAATGTAGCAATAACATTTTTTGGAACTGGAGTAGATTATCGTTCCATCCATACCTTATTTTTCTTCACTGTATTGCCATAGGCTAAGTTACAGTATGTGGAAATTGTCACTTTAGGACCATATTTGTCATATTTTCTACAAAAATACCAGTGAAAATAAAAAATTGCAATTATGTCAAAAGTTTTATTTACTAGGCAAACAAAATTAAGATTTTGCAGGAACAGATAGGAGGCAGATGAAAGAACAATTCTGTTGAAAATCTTGTACTTATTGATGACATTTTTCAGTGTTTTCTTCAACTGTCTGAGAAAAGGGACCCTTAGGGCCTCCTGGGTCAAATTTGTATGGGGCTCATCTTACCTTTAGAGGGCCCTGCCTGGTATTTCATTATTTACTATAAATTTTTTATTTGCTGAAAACTTACTGATTATTTCATAACCACAATTTTGAACATTTACATAAATTCCTTTAAGATTACTGCAGTAAATTAATACTAATATCTCTCCTTCTCTCACATTAACTTTAGGAATGTAAGCCATACTACTGCCCAAATCCAGCCCTCCCAAAAGACGAAAATAAGTTTTTCCTTTCTAAATTTTGTAGACACGACTCGATAATAACTCTTTCCTATTGCCAACTCTTTCCACCAATCAGGTGCTAGTTGGAAACTTTTGCTGTAAACTGACAACACATCTTTTCCTGAAATCCATTGGAAATTTGTGTTAACTTTCATCGATCCATTGAGGGGTTTTTTCAAATGTATCAAGGATTTTGCAGTTGGTAGATATTATTTTTGTTTATTTTGACCATAATTATGTCCATCTTTTAACTTATGCAGACTTAGTTTCTCTGATCTTTGACCACATGGTTCATCAGAGCAATGTTATATTAGAACATGTTGTAGTTTGTATTTGCACTCAAGATCTTTTTATTTTGTCATCCCTTGTGTAACATGTTTTTCTGGCATTGTTAATGCATCCAAATATTAATTTATTTCTTCTTTTTTTTTTACTTTGTTTTTCAGAATAAAATGTGTTAAATGCAAGAAGTTCAAAACCATTAAGGACTCTTGTGACTTTTGTCTTGCCTGTACAAAGTGTACATCACCAGCTATTTGCAGCATGTGTGCCAGTTAGATAATACATTGTCTGCAGTACTGCAAAAACTGCAAAACAACAGGCCAAGATGTGAAAAATCAAGTACAGAAATTACTGATGTTCTGAGCATTCATCCTAATACTGATTTTTTGGCCAGACTGGTGGGGACAACATTGGGGCCACCCCTCCATTGAAGATATAATGTACTTTACCTACGGGTATAGATACATCTGGGAAAATGGAGGAAACTGTGACTTCTCCTCAGCCATCGATGCAGACTCTAGAGTTACAAGTGCATCACTTGGTACAGCAAGCATGACAGAGTTGATTATATCAGGCCAATTTTGCCGAGTTTTTGTATGTAATTTCAGTCACAAATCCTCCCAACTCTAGGCTACTCCACCCACCCCATGTCTAACTGTGGTATTTTTGCCCATATGTCGAGGCACATGGGGTTTATACATGACTTCATTGAGTTGTGCCTTCTTGCCACAACTCAGTTTTTGATGTTGTATCAGCTGCCAACCATACCGTCCAGTCATCCGGTTCTAGATCCATACTGTTCTGTGACCGTATGGCTTCTGTGACATATCGTCCTATGTCTCTTCAAGTTGAGTCATGGAATGTTAACATTGCTGGGGATCTTACTGATAGATCTGTCTGTCTGCCTAACAATACCAGTGCTTTGGTAGCACAGTCAACTATTCTGCCATCTGTTCTGTCCAATATTGACTGATTTTGATTTTGATAAACTTTCCATATTGATTTGACAACTACATCCATTGGATATGGCTAGCCATTTACTCACTGCTTACCATCTTGGACAGTAACATGATAGCCTTAGAGACAATGCACAATCCTCTTCTATACCTCCAGGAATGTATTATCCAAACATAACTCTTGATAAGTATCAAGATGACCTGCACACAGAGTTGCGGGGGAAGGATAAGTCTGATGATACTTAATTCTCAGATTCCACTATGGAAAGGAAAGAGTATAGCTTTCAACCAGCAGTAGAGGAAATATATATTGGCCACTCCATGCCCTAACCCTGTGGACCTTTGCTGTTCACTGGAAAGATAATGGATGTGCAGAGGCAGTCAGCCATTGAACTGACCCACCACCTCGCTGTGCTGCCACCATCACCTTATAAATCACCTGAAAGACATAATGTGTGGAGATAAAGGGATATAGGATCATATGCTGCACACTCCCAAAACCAGCCTTGTTCCCAACCCTTTATACAGAGACAACCTATTTAATTAGTCTTGGAGGCAGTCATACAGAGAGGATAAGTTTCTCTTCTCCCAAGCCTCCGATGTCCCCAAATGCCAGAAGACAGCCTTCCAGTAGATTCCAGACTCGTGCAATCCAAAGAGCTTTGGACTGATCTTCTGCAAAGCTTGTGGGTGATCCAAATTGTCTTGGAGGGGTTTTGTATCTAGTTTTGCCAACCCTCTCCCTTTTTTGTTCTCTCCATTCCTGATAGATGCAGGTCTCCACATCAGTTTCCTAGAAATGAAAAAGCTATCATCAAAGCCTTTAAAATTTGGATATACTGTCCTCAAGGTAGTGCTCTTTATGACCAACAACATGGTGGTAGTGTTGTACCTCCTCAAACAGGACAGTACCAAATCACCTCAAGCCTGCATTTTGTTCTGGGAATTCAACTGTTGGTATGCACATCAGAATATTGACATCCAGATCAGAATGGCAGAATCACTATCTTGGCCGATTCTCAGTCCTGGAAGGGCCAGAATCTCGGTGCAGAATGGTAACTCCATTCATCAGTCATTCATCAGATTTGCCTCCTGTGGGAACATCCGATGATCAGTCTTTTTGTGACAAGGTCGAATCACAAGCTGCTGACCTTTATCTCTAACGTTCCAGAACCCAAGGCTTCGGTGGTCAGTGCCCTTCAATCAGTTGGAAGGGTGTTTGGGCCTTTGCCTACTTCCCAACAGTCTTGGTTCCAAAAGTATACAGAAATTGAGTGGCCAGTAGTGCATAAAGATTCTGTTTGCCCCTCCCTGTTGGGAAAAGTCCTGGATCAATGATCTCCTTATCAAGTGATAGATTTACCAAGTGTTCGATAATTGCTCAGACTGACTTCTTCATACCTGGCTCTTGTCATAAAGCCTTGCAGCATAAGCAGTTTAACCCTTTGATTGTGGAAGGAATTTCACAAACAAGAAGGCCCTCCAATCTCAAGTCTTATGAGGGAAAGTGGCATGTCTTCAAGGACTGGTGCAAAGTCAATAACATTATCCTTTTGAGTGCCTCAATCCAACAATTAGCTGACTTTTTTCTCTGTCTGTTTGAGGAAAAAGGTTGTCCCCAATTACTATTAGGGACTATTGTTCTTTGAAAACACTTTCCATCATTAAGGCGGAAAATGACTTCTCAGACTTGTTGGCCAACTTTGACTTTCATAGGTCTAAATCATTCCCACTGTTTTCCAAGTGGAATATTTTGTGGGTTCTGACTTGCTGAATTCAAACAAATCTGAGCCCATAGCCAGTACCTTGCTGAAGCTCCTTTCATACAAAACCTGTTTTGGCATGCATAGTCAGGACTTACTTGCCCTATCTGTTGACTCACCATACCTTCAGTTTTGATCAGATGGCTTAGTAGTTCTTATGATGCAACGAGGTTGCTGTCAGTAGGCAATCAGGTGGTCATCATATGACCTCTCTCATGAATTGACACATTCCAAGAGGTGTTCAGACAGGATCAAGTATATGTTCTTAAGCATTATCTGAAGCGACCTGAGCCAATTCATATAGCTCAAAACTTTCTTCCACTTAAACCTGTGAAAGAGGACATAACCCTTCAAAGCCTCTCATTGTGGTTGAAGTGTCAATACACATGGCATATTCTGACATCTCACCATAACAGAGTTGTCTCATGAAAAATTTCTGCTTATGAGATAGTAATCTTTTCAAGCCTTGTCTTTTATGGAAAGGGGAAATAATGGGCAAGAGTTATTGCCCTTTGTCTATATGATACAGACAGGAAAGACATACCTTGGATAATACTTGTAAAATTTCCCACAAAATTTTGTGAAAAGGTTTCAGCCAGACTGCACACAGAATTGGAGGGTCTGATTTTAAGCCCAATTATCTACTTTAATTGCTCAAATTTCGGTGTTTTAAGATTTTAATGGCAACTTTACAATCAATCAAACCCGAACTCTTTAAAGATGTTAATTTGAATCTTGCTTAATATATTTTAAAAGCAGATTCCATGATGATGTTCCTATCAAACTAATCCAGACAAAATCATGCTTTGTAATTCAGCATTTTCATTATTTTTTGTGTGTTTCTTTCCTCAATATTTAATAGTCAAGACACTCAAAAGTATAAATACACTAATCGAGTCGGGGGCCCCGAGTGGCCGAGTGGTCTAAAGCGCTGATCGTTATGGATCACTGCCATCTCACCTCTGTCTGCGTGAGTTCGAGTCCAGGCTCGGCTAACGTGGGTATGTGAGAAAGCCTGCCAGTAGCTTCCTGTGGGTCGGTGGTTCTTCCCGGGGTTTTCCAGGGTTCTTCCTCCACCATTAATACTGGCCGCCATGTATAGCCTATCTTGTGCTGAAAAATGGCGTTAAACCCTATAACAACAACAACAACAACAACAACTAATCGAGTCAGTGAGCTGTTTTTGCATCCTATTGTAGTCCCTGGCAAAATTTGCATTTTTTAACAAATTTATCCTAGAGATTTGTTAACCAGTGAAGAAATTTACTTACATTGAACAGAAGGTAGCATTTAAGTCTAAACAAGAAAATAAAATGTTTATTGAATTGAACCTGTTGGCTTTAGCATGAGATGCCAAAGCCAACAGGAGTGATTTGGCTGGTTTCTGAAAGATCACTTGCACTAAAGACTGCTCCGGTGGCCTGAGTGGTTAGAGTGTCCACCTCAGATGTGGGAGGTCGCGGGATTGAACCACGGCCAAGTCATACCAAAAACATAAAAATGGTACTAGCAGCTGCCTCACTTGGTGCTCATCATTAAGAGGTTAGTGTTAGGACTGGTTGGCCTGATGTCAGTATAATACGACTTGGTGGGACATGATGCTTGATGTCTGTGGCATGATTCCCCAGTGCTAGACATCACTATAAACTGCTACACTGCAGACATCATAGTGATATGATTATAAAATTGTTAAAACTACATTAAAAATATAAATATCACACACACACACACACACACACACACACACACACACACTTGCACTAAAATTTCCAGACATTTCATTAAACTGCAACTATTTCTAGAAAATGTTACTTTTTCCAGAAAATGCAGCATGATGTGTACTGCTTCATTTAACAATAGTAGGATTGTCTTGGTGGATCCAACTTACAACTAATTCACTGGATTTCATTTTTAAAAAAATGATGAAAAATGAAGGAAACATAGAACTGATTTGTTTAGTATGGTTATATCTGCAATATACATTTATTGCCATTGTTAGGGGGAGATGTGAAAATGTGTTCACCTATGGCAAGTCATGTTACAAGAGGGCAAAACGAGTGGAGCATGACTTGCTGCAGGTGAACAAAGTTTCGTATCTTCCCCAAACAAGGGCAATAAATTTTCTGTTATACTGAATCAAACAAGACAGGTAAACATGATCATGTGTGTGAAACAATCGCATGAAGCATGATCACATGAGGTAGACATGATGTTTTATACCATGACATGACATTCCATGTGTCAATCATTGACACTATCACTTTTTTGAGGCATAATATTTCATGTCTCTGTATTTGATGTCAAATGTGTTTATTTCATTAAATCTTAGGTGATTGGGTGTTCTTTCAACTTTAAGTGTTTTTTCTTTGGTTGTTTTTTTCTACTGGCATTGTAACAGTTCTTGTCAGCAAGTTCTTGTTATGATTCTCAAAAAGCATAGATTTGGAAAGTTAGATTACTTCTTTGTTATCTCATTCATTAGTGGCTTTCAAGTAAGTTTGAAGAGCAACAATCAACATTGAATTGTAAACACATTTATTCATACACTGGACCTGAATGATAGTGAATCCATCTTGTTAATATTGTGTTGCAGTGGGGAAACACTTGCAGAATACAAGTGTGCAATAGGGAACCAGTAATGGGATCACTATTTTATTATATGTACATGTTGTGGATGGTTTAATAATTACATGCATTTAAGAATTAAATTAGCAATAAATATACAAAGCAATTGCATTTACTTCATGGACAACATCAACAGAACATTATTCTGAGGTATACATATTTGGGAAAATTCAGACAGCCATTGATGCAGGTTGTAGTGTTTTTCTGCATCAACAGTGCATCAACAAATTATATCTTCAAAGCCCTCAGGTACAAAAATGTAAAAGGAAATATGTTTACTGAAATAAAGCCAAAAATTTAAATTAATTTATTAAAGTGATGTAATGCTGGATGATGTAATTAATCACAGTGCTGTAAGGGTGGATGATTTAATTTATTACAGTGCTGTAAGGGTGGGTGAGTTAGTTTGTTACAGTGCTGTAGGGGTGGATGATGTAATTTATTACAGTTCTGTATGGGTGAATGATGCAATTTATTACATTGTTGTAAAGGTGGATTATGTAATTACATCGCTGTAAGGGTGAATGATGTTAATTATTTTCAGTGCTGTAAGGCTGGACGATGTAATTTATAACAGTGCTGTAAGGCTGTATAATGTAATTTATTACAGTGCTGTAAATATGGATAATTTATTACAGTGCTGTAAGGGTGGATGATGTAATTTGTTACAGTACAGTAAGGGTGAATGGTATAATTTATGACAATACTGTAAGGGTGGATGATGTAATTATTTGCAGGCTGTAAGGGTGGATGATGTAGTTTGATATACTGCTGTAATGGTTGATTATTCAATTTATTGCAGTGCTGTAAGGGTGGAAAATGTAATTTATTACAGTGCTGTAAGGGCAAGTGATATAGTTTGTTGCAGTGCTGTAAGGGTGGATGATGTAATTTATTGCAGTCCTGTAATGGTAGATGATGTAATTTATTACAGTGCTGTAAGGGTGGATGGTGTAATTTATTATAGTGTTGTAAGGTTGGATGATGTAGCTTGTTACAGTGCTGTAAGAGTGAATGATACAGTTTGTAACAGTGCTGTATGGGCGAATGATGAAAAATGGTTTAGCAGCACGAGGACCTTGGTCCACTTAAGCTATTTTCATAAATGGTGTGAATGGCAAGCAATTCATGATAGAACGATTTAGATGGTGGTTTAATTTAGATAAAGAGGTAAACTAATTTTTGTTTAAGTATTGAAAATATACTGAAGGATGATTTGGAAAAGTTTATTTTTTATTGGAACTACACCTCTCCCTCGATAAGTCGTGCACAACAGTGTCCACAAACATAGACTGCACTATAAGTGAGGGCGCGAGTTACTGAGGGACCTCCAAAAGTTGAAAAAATTCACTTAGACATTGAGAAAACAGCCGAGGGGGGGGGTTGGGGTTAGGGAACTGGGCCATTTAATGACTGAATGCTCATTTTACAATCACGTTGATAATAATTTTTAATAACGCGCTTTTTCTAATGAAGTTGTTCGTTATTCTGTTTAAATAACATTTATTTTCAAAATGTCCATCATGGGAAAGATAGTTTCAAATGGTTTAAACAACCATAACGAGTACTTGAAAACATTTGTGTATTATGTCACTGCATTTTGTTTTCTTGATGAGTCTGGTTCCCTGAGTGGTATTTAATAGTATCCTGCCAAATGGGGAGTCAAAAGAGCGGGAAACTAGTCTAACTGTCGATACACCACCGAACAAGATTCCTTTTTTTCAAAAACAAGCGAAATTTATTTCGTGAGACAATCGTCTACGTCGAATCTCAATTTTTTTATTGTTCAATTAGTACAGTATTGATGTCATGATTTCATTGGAAGTAATAATGAAACTTCTTATCATCCTTGAGGATATCTCTAAGTGCCAGTTCAAGAATTCTCTGAAACTCGCTTGCCCACAGTTGTCCGTATCTGTGAAACCAAGCTCTTTATTTTACGAAGTATTCATTTCGCTTGGTTGCCTTGCTATCTTTGATCACAGTTACCAGTGAGTCAGTTAATTTAAGGTAGTTTATGTTACATACACAATAACATTTATAACAGTGATTGATCAAATGAAGTGAGTTCACCTGACATACGACCGGGGCCGCTAGATTTTAAGTTTGTAGGATTTTCGTGCCTTTTAACTTTTCTTTTATTCCAGCTCCTTTATTTGATTCAAAAGATGCAATTAACATGATAATACAAAGAAGGCCAGCTATTAATTCAGTGCAACAATACAACAAATACTTCCGCAAGTCAGTTATCAAAACACGGTCGGCACCTAATTAGGTTCTTAGAGAAACGCTCGTGGACATAGCTATTCCAGTAGATTGACACATTTTATATTTAATTACAGGAGGACCCATTGCATTTATGATGATTACACTTAAAAGAAACTAAAAGATGGGACTAGAACATAAATTTCAATTGATAAAAAATTATTTAATTTGTATTTATTTATTAAAGTACTCCTCCACTCGGTGTAAGTGACATTTTCATTGATCAAAATTTCCTCACATATCGTTAATTGCAGTGTACTACCGTTTGGAAAGAAAATGTAAAAAATTGTATGCCTTATTTTTAAATTTGATATTTCATAATGTTGATTAAAATTTCAGGTCCTATCTACCGTTTTCGACGATAAAACGAGCAATATATCAAAGTTTAGGTTACTAATTTTGATCGCGATTTTCTTCAAGTTCAATAAATAAGGATCAATTTTTGGGGTATTTTCTGGTTTTAAAAATGGGATCCATGCCTGACCCTGCGTTATAAGCGGGTTTGCGAGTTGTCAGGGCGCGAGTTATCGAGGGAGTGGTGTGTTAGGTGTAGGTATCTTGTTACTAAAAAATATTTTCATTGACTTTACAGTGTGTCTAAGTTATACTGATCAGATAGTACAAGATGGTGCTCATGTCATGTGTTGTGCAGTTAAGAATACAATAGTAATTTCATTAGTCATATCTGTTGAGGCAAAATGTGATTGTGTTTTGTGAATTTTAGAGATTTGTTATATGGTGTACAGACTGCTCCGGTGGCCTGGTGGTTAGAGCATCTACTTCAGATGTGGTAGGATGTGTGTTTGAACCCCAGTCGAGTCATACTTAAGACTTATAAAATGGTACTAGCAGCTGCCTGACTTGGTGCTCAGCATTAAGAGGTTAGTGTTAGGACCAGTCGGCCTGGTGTCAGTATAATGAGACTGGGTAGGACATGATGCTAAATGTCTGTAGCATGATGCCCCAGTGCCAGACATCACTATAAGCTGACACATTGCAGACATTGTAGCAATATGACTGAAAAATTGTTAAAGCTATGTTAAAAATCTAAAACACGCACACTCAACCACACATACGATGTACAAGTATTTAGCCAATGGTTGTAAAGTGTTACTTTGGCTTGTGAATATAGCATCATTATGTAATTATTTCATGTGTGCTTGTTTACGGTTTGTTTCAGCTCTCATTTTCCATCAGCATTCTCACAGACTGAAAATTAGTTATTTTATGCATTTTTATAGCAAAAAAGTGAATGCAAATATAAATGTTAAATAGATTGGGTAACAAGTTCTTGTAACTGACTAACTCCTTCAGTATATATAAATAGAATTATTGGCAAAATTTACATTGAATATATTTACAGAGCATGATAAATGGAAGGAGAGATAGCATGATTGTGTACATGGTCATTCTGGCAGGTATTGTAAATGACCAGAGAATAATGCCATTTCTGGTAAAAGATGATAAATTGAATGAGTTGTGTCTGTGATGTACTTTAGGACTGCAGGCATCTTTAAAATATTTCTGTTAAAGGGTATAGCTCACTGCCTAGGACAGCAGCATTAAAACCAATTTGAATTTTAAAAGCTGAAAGACTTGGTATTAAATATTGCCCCTGAATGCTATATATCCTGCACTCAAAGATAAATAATGCTGCCTCACTATAAATCCCTTTATTATAACACAGTTTTTGTTATAAATCCCTTTATTATAACACAGTTTTTGTTATAAATCCCTTTATTATAACACAGTTTTTGTTATAAATCCCTTTATTATAACACAGTTTTTGTTATAAATCCCTTTATTATAACAGTTTTTGTTATAAATCCCTTTATTATAACACAGTTTTTGTTATAAATCCCTTTATTATAACACAGTTTTTGTTATAAATCCCTTTATTATAACACAGTTTTTGTTATAAATCCCTTTATTATAACACAGTTTTTGTTATAAAGCATGCAAAGTCATGGATCCCATTTCATTAACAGTAGTGAAATTTTATTCAGCATTTGCTTCATAATAAGGATGTCTCACTGTTAGGTGGTATACTCTATGGTTCACATGGATGGCATTATAATGAGGGGTTACTTTAGTTGTTTTCAATTGCCAGGGCACATGTGAAAGTTGGATTGTTGATGATATTAGCACAAAATAGGTCATATTTAAGAGTGGCAGTTATGTAATAGATATACCAGCAGAACTGAGCTTTCTTTTTAGACACGAGTTAAGAAGGCGTGAATCTAGCATCATTTGATATTCCCATTTTAAAATGTTTGAAAGACGAAGAACCATAGATCTGATTGAAGTTGGAAGGTTGTTCCATATATTTGGTGCAGAGGAAATATGGGTTTTGATGTAATGAAGTTTGAGTCCAGAGCAGTTGCATAGCTTGGATATTTGGATCCCTTTGTGAGCCCCTGTTTAATCTATATTGTAAAAAAATAATTTGTGGGCCCTATGCCTTGCATACTGTTGCTGTATGGTAGTTACACCCCTGGTCCAGAGTTGAACTTAGTTGTTTAAATTTCTCAGGTTGTAAAAAAAAACATTCTGGATGGCTCGTGGTGTTAGATATGTGATATAATCCAGACAGTTTTCTTTAATGATTTCATAAAACATACACTAATTTTTAACCACACTGTCCATAAACCAGAAAAAACACATGGGATGGCCTGTTGTTCATCATCCATCATCTGTTGTCCACTCTTCAGCTTATGACATCCATCCATCTGTCTATTAACACAAGTTTGTTATAGCTACTTGTAAACTACTTGGAGGATTGCCTTAAACTTTACACCCACATCTGTCTGACATCCATCTGTTTATTGGCACAAATTTATTATTGCTACTCCTACTTTACTTGATAGATTGCCAAAAAACTTTACAACTACATTCATCCCAAGGTCTAGTTGGTCTTAAATGAAAATGGTACTGCTCAGACATCCAATATGGCCATCACAGCAGCCATCTTGAAAATCTTGTTATCACTACTAATCCAGAACAGAAAATCGTATCAGCATTGGGTTTTTTCCAGATTACTTCTTATGGTATCTAGTTAGTCTAAAGTAAAAATTTTGCCAATCTGATGTCCTGTATGGCCACCATAGCAACCAATTTGAAAATCTTGTTTATTGCTGCTTCTCCTAAGTGGAAATTCATATTGACATGGGGTTTTCACCAATTACTAATTATGATATCTAGTTGGTCTTGAATGAAAATGGTGAGGTTCTGACCTCAAATATAGCTACCCTAATAAATATATTGAAAATTTTGTCTCTAATTCTTTGGAATGGATGGTCATGTCAACATAGTGCTTTTGCTAGTCTTCTATTGGTGTCTTGTCTGTTTTAAATAAAATGGTACAGATCTTATATCCAGTATGGCTGCCACAGCATGTAATTTGAAAATTTTATTGCCCAAGAATATTTGAGATGGATTTAAAAGGTCAAAGTGCAGTCATTCTGCCTGAAAGAAGAAAAATGGTTTCCTCACAGTAATATTAGTTGTTCATTACAGACCTGGACCAAACTGTGTGTATGGCATTTGAAGTAAGGATGAAGCCTATTGATTAGGGGGTCAAAGGTCAAGGTCACAGACTGAAAATTGACAAATTATACAAGCAAAAATTAAGCATTTGACCATGTACCTTCACCAGAGTATACAGATGGTTTATACTTTAGGTAAGAAAAAAGCCTGTTTTGTTTTGGGGATCAATTAATTGAACAAAGGAACATGTTTTTTGCATAATAACTTCAGTTCCAGACCATATATCTTGACCAAAGGTTATCGAGAACTTGCACTTAAGGTACAGTAGAAGTCTATTGATTTTGGCATTAAAATGCCAAAGGTCAAGGTCATTAGGACTTGGAGAAGTACAAGTTTTTGGTACAAGAACTTTTGTTCTGGAGTTTCTTGAGCAAACTGTGTGGATTGTTTGCACTTATCATAGGAATGAAAGCTATTGATTTTGGGATTTAGAGGTCATTGGTGAAGGTAAATGCAAAAAAATAATGTTTTCTGCACTGTAAGTTTATTCAAGATGATGTACCTGTTGGTCAGTAATCTCCAGAGTCAGCAATGCCCTACAAGTGCTGAAATAGAGAAATATTAAACATGGGGTGGGTGTAATCTACTGTTCATGGATATATTTTTATTTAATGATGTATCCTAGATGACTGGATGCAGGTAGTGTTATATTATTGATTTGGCAGGACCACGTTTTCAAAATAAACATTACTGTTAGTGCTGAGATTAATTGAGACAAATTAACAAAGTTTATTTTTTGACTGTTAAACACAATTTCAGGAATATAGTCTTTAATTAGCTTCCTCCATGTGAAAAGAATATACTCAGTTTTTGAAGTGTTAAAGTAGACCAACCAAACATTTGCCCAGCCAGAGATTTTATTGAGGTCATCACTGAACAGTTTAAAGGAATAATGGAAATCTGGAGTTGAAGAAAAGATAAATAGATGTATAAAGCAACAGCAGGTTGACATCTGTATCATTAATGTAAGTAACAGCAGGTTGACATCTGTATCATTAATGTAAGCAACAGCAGGTTGACATCTGTATCATTAATGTAAGCAAGAAACAGGTATGGGTATTCTAAGAGTTTGTGATATGCCTATGGTGGGACTACTTGTAGAAGACAAGACATTTCTTACTAGAAACCTTTGTGATGATTTTTAATATATAGTCATTTTATTCATGATAGTAGACTTGTATCAAATTTTCATGTTTACTATCCATTCTTTGTGTAATATGCAGTCAGGGGCTTTAGAAAAATGTTGCACAAGATAATAAAAAATTTTTTATTGTCAGTAGAATGGGTGATAAATATCTTACAGCTGGAATGGAATGCAGTGGATGGGTAGAAATCCAGGCTGGTATTTACAGAGAAATTTATTTTGATATGTGTATCTTCAGTTGGGTATATTAAGTTACGGCATATCTGCCTATCTATGAATGAAAGTTTGCCTGAATTCCCTGGCAGCAAGGTCAAGGTGATGGCAGATGAAATGGCAGTTTAGTGACTTTTATCCCTCTCTTGATTACATGTATATCTTTTGAACATTTGAAGGTATTTAATGAAACTAACCATTTGTATATCATGGGTAAACAGTATGTCACATACTATAGCCATGCCTCTTGCTTTAAGACCAAGGTCATGGCAAGAGAAAACGTAAATTAATGACCTCTAGCCATGTCTAGGTAAAACTTTTGAACAAATGAAGATGTTTTAGTGAAACTTGAGCCTGTTATATCTCATGACTTGACAGTGCCTCGTGTATTCAAAGTCATACTCATTAATAGCAATATTAAGGTCACAAGAAGTCATTATTCTTTGTTGTGACCTGAATTTTGATGTAGTGATATGTCTTCTTATCCAGACTGTCATTTTTAACTCCACTAGATGTTTTGATGAACCTTTACCGTGTTCCAAAAATTATTATGCCATAGTAAATTCCCAAGTGTAAAAGCCCAGGTCATTAGTGGGGACAAGGTCATGGAATGTATGTGTCATTTGCACTACTATTATTGTTAAATAATTGTACATTTTTTAAAAACTATTTTTCAGAACTTTTTTGTCACATTATTTTATAGCGAAAAAGCTCTTTTTAATTCAAGGCAAGGTATAAATCACCTTTTTTTAAAAGGGAGGACATGAACTAGTACATGTATTTGTTGTTCTGGAAATTTACTTTCCATTAGTGTCTTACTTTAAAGTGTTTTAAAGTGACTGCTTCGGTGGCCCAAGTGGTTAGAGCATCCACCTCGGATGCTGGAGGTCACAGGTTTGAGCCCCAGCTGAGTCATACTAAAGACTTTTAAAAAATGGTACCAGTAGCTGCCTTGCTTGGTGCTCAGCATTAAGCGGTTAATGTTAGGACTGGTCCACCTGGTGTTAAGATAATGTGAATGGGTGGGACATCATGCCACAAGTCTGCGGCATGATACTTCAGTGCTAGACATCACTCGAAACTGCCACACTGCAGACATCGTAGCGATATAACTGAAAAATTGTTAAAGCTACATTAAAAATCCAAATCACACACACACACACGTACTGTAAAGGAGTGAGTGAGGGTTTTGAAATTGTGAGTCTGTTGCTGTTTAATAAAATAATATTCAATACTTATATTGTCAGGAATTATTTCTTTGCAAAATAGAGATTGTAGAAGAAACTATTGAGGCTTAGAGTTTGTACAAGGTTGAAGTGAGAGGATTTCTTTGTTTGAGTTGTTCAAAGAAGAAATGGAACAAAAAAGGTAATTTAAAACATCATCTTCTTGATTTGTAAGGAAGTTGAATCGAAAGTTTAAAGTGGCAGAATTAGAAGATGAAACATTGTTGATTGTTTTTACAAGTTTCCATTATAAATTTGTATTCAATTTATGATCAGTTACATGGGCCAAAACATTCTCAAAAAAACTCCACACAAGAGAAACATCTGTGTCAAAAGCCTGAAAGAAAATTGTTTTCTAAATTTCAAATTGGCTAATGCTAAAGAATAAACCTTTTACTCCCAGAGTGTTACAAGACTCTCTTGATCAAACCATGACACTTCAGTGTTACAAGACTCTCTTGATCAAACCATGACACTTTAGAGTGTTACAAGACTCTCTTGATCAAACCATGACACTTCAGAGTGTTACAAGACTCTCTTGATCAAACCATGACACTTCAGAGTGTTACAAAACTCTCTTGATCAAACCATGACACTTCAGAATGTTACAAGACTCTCTTGATCAAACCATGACACTTCAGAGTGTTACAAGACTCTCTTGATCAAACTATGACACTTCAGAGTGTTACAAGACTCTCTTGATCAAACCATGACACTTCAGAGTGTTACAAGACTCTCTTGATCAAACCATGACACTTCAGAGTGTTACAAGACTCTCTTGATCAAACCATGACACTTCAGAGTGTTACAAGACTCTCTTGATCAAACCATGACACTTCAGAGGGTTACAAGACTCTCTTGATCAAACCATGACACTTCAGAGTGTTACAAGACTCTCTTGATCAAACCATGACACTTCAGAGTGTTACAAGACTCTCTTGATCAAACCATGACACTTCAGAGGGTTACAAGACTCTCTTGATCAAACCATGACACTTCAGAGTGTTACAAGACTCTCTTGATCAAACCATGACACTTCAGAGTGTTACAAGACTCTCTTGATCAAACCATGACACTTCAGCAGGACCAGATGATGAAAATTCCACAGACAAACATAAGAACATCCAGCCCACTATTGGAGAAAGGTACTTCTCTTTTAGGACAGATCAGAGAGATGAGGTATTACTATGCCTGTTGCATAATGGATACACAGTGGAATACATTCAAGTTGAGTGTGTCGATTTCCACCCTGTGTGACTGAAGTATTGTTTTAATGTTAAGTCCTTGAAGAAACTAGACTAAGACGTTGCATCTGAAAAAATCTTGGACTTTTTAAGGGAATGTAGTTTATACAAAAAAAATTTAACAATGTGTTAAGGATTTTATGTGTTACCTTTATCTTTTACTTTATCTAAATGTTACAGAATTTTAACATTTTAGGTTTTAAATTTTATCTTGTTATACTTCATCTTTACATTTATCTGGATTGGTTTATCTTCCTGGGTTTTTTGTTCAGTTAAATTTTACATTTTTCCAACATCTATCTTTGGTTTGCACCATGTAGCCACTGTTGTACTGAAGTAGCATAAAGTGCTAGTACAAGCAAACAAATTGGATAAGCAAGTATCTAAGTTATTGTTCAAAGTTTCTTTGGCATCTTTTTGTATATTATTGACTCTGTTTCTTTGTTGTTTGCATGTAGTATTAGGTGATAATTATTGGCTTCAAGAGTCTTTGTTTTAGCAGTCAATGTGTGACATGAAAATTCATCGTAGAGAACTATATTTATTGCTTGGTCTTAAAGTATCACATACATGTATAACCTGAGTGGTCATATATTCTTAAAAAGTTAAATAGTGTTGCTTGAAACATCACACCATATAGTCAGTATTGTGCTGATGTACCATTAAATCCCCCCCCTCCACACACACACACACACAGTTGCATGATGTGAATTATCCACTACACTTCTAGTGACTCACGTTCATCATCTCTTGTGGAGCCATACCGTTCTTTTGAAGGATAGTTGGATGTTGTAATTATCTCTTTTGTAGAACCATACCATTCTTTTAATGGATTGTAGGATGTTTTAATCAGCTTTAGAGGAAATGAAATTAAATCTGTGATCAACGGTTTAATTATCAAATCTTGTAGTTCATGATATATTTAAACCAAATCACTAGATAATGTTACACTGTTGAGTAAGGCAGAAGATTGAGGTGTTACTTGCATGGTTTCATCAATATTAGCCAAGTTGCCTTGAATAGAAAATCTTGTACAGTCTGTCGTGCGGATTCAGCAGATTTGAATTCATGAATGATGAAACTTAAAATTTGGAAGCTGGTAAAAAACAGAAAGCAGAAGATACCATATGTAAAAATAATGGCATTTTTTTAATAAATTGATTTTGGATAAATTGAAGGATTTATTGTTATCAAGACATGGACTGTAATACTAGCATAGCTGACTGAATTTCCAGATTAACTGCAGTTCAAATTGTACATAGTCAGTTTAAGAGGTCTTGTACTCAGGATTGTTTAAGATTGGTGCCTATTCTTATCTGTAGAAAACTTTATTTCTGACATTTTTAATCCTTGAATTAGCATGTACATGTATTCATGTTTGCATTTATTTTCATGGCTTAGAGAAAGTCAAACTGAAATATTGGAGAAAAGTTGTCTTGACTGGTTTTTCCAAATGCATACATTTGTAGATTGTTAAACAGTTTGGAAAAAAAAAACAGTACCAGTTGTTTTATTTGCCATGTATTAAGAAGTTACGTAATTATTTTTCTTTGTAAAAAAGAATGGATATCCCAAACAAAATTTGATAATGCAGGTAATAATAATAATAATAATAATAATAATAATAATAATAATAATACAGTAAAACCTGTTATGAGAGACTGCCCCTTCTGCCACCAAAAAGCGGTCTCTCAAGACAGGTGGTCTCTCATACAAGGTTTGTACAAAAAGACCATTTTCCAAGGTCCAGCTTCAGAACAGTTTCAAGAAAAATAACCAGATTCACTGTACATATATTCTATTCTTTATTAATAGTTCTTGCTAAAATATTTTATGCATTCATCTTAAAACAAAATTATATAGCAATAAAGATATACTTTTATCATTAAACATGAAATCACATTTACATTTGAAGATCACATATTTTAGCATATGAAATCGTTTCTGAATTACTCATTTTCCTTTATAACAACCTAAATTTGTTTTACAGTCATTTAAACCGCTTTTTTGCAAGTGGTCTGCTCTTTTTCACTTCTTTCAGTTACAGTAATTATTTTCTCCAGCCTTAAAATTTGTCTCTTTTTAGTTGGAGATTCGTCCATTGTTATTAAGGTTCTAGGTGTTAAAATTACTAGTGCTCAGTTGTAATATCGAACGTAAAGACGGTTTTGACTGGGCTGTGGGAAGATACAAAAAATCTATACATGTGCATTACATATCTAACAATTAATGAAATAAAAAGAAACAATTATCTCATCCAAAAACAGAACCATTTACTCAGAGACAAAAGTCAATGGCTTCAGTCAAAGAGGACATACAGGGATTAACTCTATAAGCAAAGTGTGTAACCCGGTCACACCAACTTGAATAGATGACAGCTTTGTGATTGGGATGTAATCACTTAACATCGAAAGAAAAAACAACAAACATCACAAGTTGTGAACACTATCAATCGAATCCCACAAATGATTCTCTTTTGCTGGTTTAATAGACAATGACCTTATTCACCCCCAGCAATATGGATTAACTCTAAAGACAAACAATATACGCGACCACTACGTCAACTTTGGCACCACAACGGCAATTCGTGACATGTACATTAGCCTGGTTTACGGACTATAGCATCTGTCACCGGTAGCAACAATCCTTTTTTTTAAAAAATTATTCCTTCTATGTTTGTTTTGATCAGAACAATTGTTACTAATCAAGCGGTCGTTGTAACAATTGATTACATATAGGTCAGTGGTGTCTGTCTGTTCTTGAGATAGTCATTCACAGGGATGCCAGGTCCTGTGACAAGGCTGGGAAGCAGGCTAAGTGCAGCAATAATTAGTCTGGTTCCCTGGTTTGTATGCTCGCTGCGTTGCTCACCCCTATACAAATAGCGGAGAACAACACAGGGAGCATACAAAGTGAGGAACCAGACTAGGAAATAATCTACATATACTTTAGTCTGGTTTATGACAGAAACTATAAAACTCCATAAGCATAGCTTACAAATTCAGACATCGGTAGCCAGTCTATTTTTTTAAATTTTTTAAAATTTGGAATGGTATGAGTGGTCGTTCTTACAGGGATTAAATAAAGGTCAGTGGAGTTTATCCTCATTTTTGCATTGCGGTCATTCATAGCAGTGTCAGAATGCATATTTTGCCAAGACATCGCAGTCGCTGGTTTTGTTCAGCAGGTGGTTGCTTATAAAAGAGCGTTTATATAATAAAATCGATCCGTGCATTACGATTATGGTCGGAAATGACAGGTGGTCGCTCATAGCAGAGGTCGTTCATAGCAGTTTTTAATGTAATAATAATAATGTAAAATTAAGATATCAGTTGTATTCACTTATTGTTGAAAACAGTAAAGGTCATTTACGCTTCATTTTGATATGTTCTACAGTGATATTCATCACAATTCAGGGTCTCCCTCATAAAATAGTACCAGTCATTGGTGATCCATAACAATGACGGCATGAAAATGATGAAAAATTAGATGATTATGTTTATGTGTGTGTGTGTGTTAGGGAATAAACAAAATGCCAGTCAAAATGTATATCAATAATTTAAATTTATGTAAATACATTTTTTTTCATATCATGGTATATGTTAATTTATGTCTATTGGTACCATGTTAAGAAGGGCATTATAATGAGGTAGAACTGTTTGAGGTATACTGTTTATTTATCCTTATCAACCAGATTTTACTGATAGCATATTTCATAAAGCTGATTGATCAAACAAACAAAAGATAGCAAGAAGATTTATCAGAAGTAACTGAACAAGCTGGCAGTAAATAGATAAATAATAGAATGAATGTGTGTGTGTGTGTGTGTGTGTGTGTTAAAATGGTGTGCTTTGATGTTTAATGTATATGCTGATTGTTACTCTTATGCTTACTCAGGATTCATTTATTTTTGTGGGTATTAATTTTTGTGCTTTTGTGAAAAATGACAATTTTGTTGGTCGTTTCAGTCATAAATTCAGCTAGGGTCCTCTTTTTGCATAAAAAAAATTATGTTCTTTGGGTCTTGATATTTTTATGATTTGTAGCAACAATGAAAATAGGTACTCCACAAATTATAATGAATTGACAGTATTATCCAGATTTCACAGTATGTACTTTAGTTAACAGACAGTTTATATTGTATGTTAACATGCAGTGTATATTGTATGTTAACAGGAAGTGTATATTGTATGTTAACATTCAGTATATATTGTATGTTAACAGGCAGTGTATATTGTATGTTAACATGCAGAGTATATTGTATGTTAACAGGCATGGTATATTGCATGTTAACAGGCAGTGTATATTGTCTGTTAACAGGCAGTGTATATTGTATGTTAACAGGCAGTGTATATTGTATGTTAACAGGCAGTGTATATTGTATGTTAATAGACAGTGCAGTGTATATTGTATGTTAACAGGCAGTGTATATTGTATGTTAATAGACAGTGTATATTGTATTTTAACAGACAGTGTATATTGTATGCCAACAGGCAGTATATATTTTACAGCATGTGTGCATGTTAAGACAGTGTATATTTTACATCATGTGTGTATGTTAACAGATAGTGTATATTTTTCAGCATGTGTGTATGTTAACAGACAGTGTATATTTTTCAGCATGTGAGTATGTTCACAGGCAGTGTATATTTTTCAGTATGTGTGTATGTTAACAGACTATATTCTTCAGTATTTGTGTGTGTTCACAGGCAGTGTATATTTTACAGTATGTGTGTATGTTAACAGACTACATTTTTCAGTATGTGTGTATGTTACAGGTAGTGCATATTTTTAGCATGTGTGTATGTTACAGGCAGTATATAATTTACAGTATGTGTGTATGTTACAGGCAGTATATATTTTACAGTATGTGTACATGTTCACAGGCAGTGTATTTTTATGCTATATTTTAACAGGCAGTGTATAATTAACAGTCTGTTTACAGGCAGTGTATAATTAACAGTCTGTTTACAGGCAGTGTATAATTAACAGTCTATGTTTACAGGCAGTGTATAATTTAACAGTCTATGTTTACAGGCAGTGTATAATTAACAGTCTGTTTACAGGCAGTGTATAATTAACAGTCTGTGTTTACAGGCAGTGTATAATTAACAGTCTGTGTTTACAGGCAGTGTATAATTAACAGTCTATGTTTACAGGCAGTGTATATTGCCCCCTTGAAAGCCCTGGTCAGAGAGAGAATGGAAGACTGGAAATTCAGGATTGAACAGAAGCTTGGAAAGAAGTAGGTTGGATAAAACACTTGGCTGTACAGTATGTTAGTCCCCAATTACATATCCAGTTATTCTGAATTCCTAGTCACAAAGCATGCCACTTTGGAACCTGACTGAAAAGCATATTATATATTAGTCCCACACTAAATCAGGACTTTCCTTATAACGTGGGTTTGTGAGAAGCACACTGGACTCTTTAACATGGGTTTGTGAGAAATATACACAGTAGGCCCACACTAAAACAGGACTTCTTTTATAAGATGGGTATGTGAGAAGCATATACTGTAGTCCCACTCTGAAGCAGGACTCCCCTTATAACATGGGTTTGTGAGAAGCATGCACAAAACCCATGGGTTTGTGCAGTTTGCAGTTGGACTTGTAAGCAAGTATGGACAGTTACAATCCATAGTAAGCTTGAAGGATACTTGAGTAAAAGTTTCAAGAGATACAAGTTAATTTGTGTTTTACAGACCCATGATAACTGATAAGAGATACAAGTTAATTTGTGTTTTACAGACCAATGATAATTGATAAGAGATACAAGTTAATTTGTGTTTTACAGACCCATGATAATTGATCAGTTTTCAGACATATGTGGTCCATGAACACATTTCTGGTTTCTGATGCTGATGAAAAAAATTTCAAAATTTAATAATGTGACTGGGTGGGACATCATGCTACATGTCTGTGGCATGATGCCCTAGTGCTAGACATCACTATAAATGGCCACACTGCAGACATCATAGTGATATGACTGAAAATTTTTTAAAGCTACATTAAAAATCCAAATCATACACACTCCAAATCATAATTTCATGGTGTTAATGAATCAGTTGTAAACAATTTACATGTGCTTAAATCCTAAATGTAGAATTTAAAATCTTTCTGAGAGAAATATTTTTTTTGCATCCAAAAATGAAATGAACTATACTATTTTCAAAACAGAGTTGTGGAGTTAACAGGGGATGTAACTCCAGACATGCGAGCAGTAGCCAATGCAGATTTGATCGTGACCACTCCAGAGAAGTGGGATGGTATCAGTCGTAGCTGGCAGACCAGGAGTTACGTGAAGGCTGTAGCCCTTTTGGTCATCGATGAAATTCATCTTCTTGGTAAGAATGCTTTCAGTTGAATGGCAGTTAATTTATGGTTTGCAGATTTATGACTGTGGTCTTTTACATAGCTTACAATGGAACACATCAATGCTTCACTGAAAGATAATTACATGTTACTTGTTATTACTCAAAAGCTGAGGGATTGGTCATTGTTCATAGATGAATAAATTGCACATTATGCATACTAATTATCCAAAATGGAGAAATAATTTTTTTCTTCATTGTTATATCCAGTGTGTGGACATTACTGTTCTGACAGGGACCAGGCAGATTTGATTCCTTTCCATTTGGGCAGTAAAATGTAGGTCATTTTAAAGCCTTAAATTAGATTTTTTTCTGGTATTTCCACCCCAGAAATGATTAAATTTGCAAAAGATTTCAAAAGGCTTATCTTCCCTCTCCCATTCAAAAACAAACTTTTAAAGAATTTTTACATTTGGAAGGCCTGAGCTTTTAAACTAAAGCACAATTATAAATGACCTGACTTTAAGGTTAGGTGTGATTATGGTATGGCCATGCATTCACTGTGCATTGCCCGTTGTGTGCCATGCTCTGTGCTGCTGCCAACAGTTGTTTTTTACCATTCTGGAGGCCACATTTCTGATCCAGTTTTGATCAGACTTGGAACATATACATAAATCATCAAGATTTTGGACAAATTCGATAATGAGCAAGATTTGCACAAGTCGTGTTAATGAGGAGAACTTGCATCTGATTTGCAGACGTTGTTACCACACTGGGCACAATAAATTTGATATGATTTGCAGACAGTGTTACCACTCTCAAGACAATAAATTTGATCTGATTTTCATCCATTTTGCCACTTTGTAGACAATAAATTTAATCTGATTTGCAGACAGTGTTACGACTCTGATGACAGTAAATTTGATCTGATTTGCAGACATTGTTACCACTCTGATGACAATAAATTTGATTTGCAGACAGTGTTACCACTTTGGGGACAATAAATTTGATTTGATTTGCAGACATTGTTGCCACTCTGGGGACCATAAATTTGATCTGATTTGCAGCCATTGTTGCCACTTTAATCTGATATGCAGACATTGTTACCACTCTGAGGAAATCAATTTGATCTGATTTGCAGACATTGTTACCACTCTGAGGACAATAAATTTGATCTGATTTGGAGACAGTGTTTCCACTCTAGGGACAGTAAATTTGATCTGATTTGCAGACATTTGTTACCACTCTGGAGGCAATAAATTTGATCTGATTTCAATCCAACTTGAATAGAAGTATATCAAGATCCAGGACAAGTTTCATAATGAACAACATCCATGCATATTAGCAATATGATCTTGTGTCTGATTTGCTTAGCTTGTTATAACTATGGAGACCATATTTATGATCCAGTTTTGTCCAGATTTGGAGTAAAGGTTTGTATCAGCAATATTTGACCCAAATTTGATGCGCATATATTGAGGTTACCTTGCATCAAATTGGACAAGCTTGTTACCACTCTAGAAGCTGTATTTCAGATTTGATTTTGATCAAACTTGCTAAGTAGTCTTGTATTATTGAGATCTTGTATGAGTACAGTTGCTAGAAAGATCCACACAATCATATTAATGAGGTGTTCTTGTATCTGATTGGCTGTGATTGTCAACACTGTAGCAGCTTGATTGCAGATCTGATTTGGATCAATTTGCTAATAGACTTGTATTATAAGTATGTCTAAGGACTATAGTTATGACTGGTATCTACTCACATTATATGTGGTCATGAGCACCTTACCACTCAAGAGATGGTATTTCTGACCAGATTTTTATCTAACCTCATAAATAGGCCAATATCCTCAACACATTGGATTTACTTATGAGCAAGACCTTTTCTATATCTGATAAGCTGAAGGTCTTTTTGCCTCTTGCAAAACTATTTTTTATGGGATTTTATTTATAGACTTGATAAGTTGGTTTATATCATATATACACTTTTACAAGCAAGAGTCACACATACAACTGAAGTGATCTTAAATTTGCTTGGCTGATGCTGTCAACACTAGCAGTAGGTTTTAATAAGATTTGTTAAATAGTCTTATATCCTTAAGATGCTGGATGAATTTGAGCAAGACCTACAAATATTTATGAGGAAATCTTACAGCTGAGCATTGAGCTTGTTACCATTCTGAAGTCTGATTGTAGATTAGATTTTTCTCCAACTTGGTAAATGATTTTATATTATTATCAGGGAATGATGATTCCCAAGCCCAACCAACCCAGAGAACTCAAATGTATTGTCGAACAGGTGAAATTTCATGCAAATAGCCAAATGTTTACATAGAAAACATAAGTTAAATTTGGAGACCATTTTTCCTGCATCATCCTTGCTGGGTTAATAAATAAAAATTGGAATTGTCACCCACTGCAGCATGGTCTTAGACTCTATAAGAACTGAGATGTACACATATTGTTGGTGGTGATTGGCATCTGTTTGCTTGCGTTTATAACTTCTCTTTATTTCTCATTCATTTTTTATAAACTTGGTAAATAGGTTTATATCATCAAGATCTATGATAAGTGTCATTTATGAGTGAGGTCAGTGCATATTAATTCAGTGTTCTTGCATCTGATTGGTTGTGATTGTTACCTCTCTAGAGATTGTATTTCTCATCCAAGTTTGATAAAACATATTAAACAGATTTATGAAAAATGAAAACTAAAAGTGTAATATATTTCTCTTTCTAACTTGTGTTGCTGTTAAATATGTAATTAACATTTAAGTGTCCTTATTTGCCATTTTTTGATTTGCTACAAGTTTAATTGTTGATCTGAATACTCAGTGTAATATTGAGTTTTACTAACACAATTCAAAGACAATTAAATTTAGGGCATTAGGAAAACTAGTTTTCAACAAATCACCTTGATTGTTTATAATAATAATAATAATAATAATAATAATAATAATAATAATAATTATTATTATTTTTATTATTATTATTATTATTATTACAGGTGATGAGAGAGGTCCTGTATTAGAAGTGATTGTCTCCAGAACCAACTTCATCTCCTCCCACACTGAAAAGCCAGTTAGAGTGGTGGGCCTTTCCACAGCTCTGGCCAATGCCAGAGATCTGGCAGACTGGCTTGGAATTAAACAGGTAATGGCAGGGATTTTCTTAGTGGCCCTCAGATGCTAAGGACCTGAACACATTTCTAGCTGTTTCATTGAATATTTCTTGATCTGGTTCTTAGAAAATAAAAAGCTGTAAATTTCTTGAAAAATTACGTTTTTATTGGAGTTTGGAGGTTTCTTGTTTAATGTTTCCTATGGGATTCTTAAACATCACTTCTTTTCAACTTCAAGAAATATGTATTCTGGGCATTAGTTGTCATATAAATAAGAATTTTTTACCTATTAAAGCCTGGGTTTTTTTAAAAATTTTATTTTCAGCATTACTGTGTTAATTATCAATATGTATGTCTACTTTTTCTGTAAGTTCTCATCTACCTTAAGATATGTGTCCTAAATCAGGCTTTAGTTCTGTAGTAGTTGCTATAGGAAAGTCACTATCAGGGAGTTCCAAGCTTTTGAATTCATTAGTAGTTCCTATGGGAAAGTCACCATCAGGGAGTTCCAAGCTTTTGAATTCAGTAGTAGTTCCTATGGGATAGTCTCAATCAGGGAGTACCAGTCATTAGAGCTCAGTGGTTCTCTGTATGAAAGTCATCATCAGGGAGTACCAACCATCAGAGTTTGGCAGTAGTCCCCTTTAAGAAAGTCATTATTGCACCAAGGATTAGAGTTCATTAGTAGTTCTCTGTAGGAAAGCCATTGTCAGAGAATAACAGCCATTAGAGTTTGGTAGTAATCCCCTTTAAAGATGTCATTATCCAGTTGTATTTAGAATTCAAGTTCAGTAGTAGCCCCCCATAGCAAAGTCATCATCAGGGAGTACCAGCCATTAGAATTCAGTAGTCCTTTGTAGGAAAGTCATCATCAGGGAGTACCAACCATTAGAATTTGGTAGTAGTCCCCTTTACGGAAGTCATTATCCAATTGTACCAAGGATTGGA